>JARYGA010041951.1:0-73230 GCA_030545235.1 Helianthus tuberosus
AGGTCACCCTATATGGGCAAACGATGGTGCATGAGTAAGCGAAATTAAGACAGAGGTTTCGAATTGGAGATTAAAGTATAATTAGTTAATATAAATGTATATATATATATATATACATATATATTTATATAGTTTAAGTAAAAATTCTAACTTAAGTCTATCAATAGCATTATAGAAGTGTTGTCAAAATAAATATACATTTATATTTATTGTTATAAAAATCATTTGAACTTCGATACGTTTTCATTAGCAGTTCGCCTAAAAAGTGCAGATATATTTTAACGAAAATCGGGCAGAGTTTCCTCTGTTTTTGGACGATCCCGACAATGCAAGTTGTCGTTATAATTCTCAAAATTCAATACACAATAGACGAACAATATAATCATATGATTCCACTACGTATGTTTATAACTACAAGCTATTTAAAGTTCGGTTCTACGATAAGGTATTAATTAATACAAACAATACAATTTAGAATTTCGTCACCGTGACGTGCTGTCGTAGTACACGCAAATTTAATCCAAAATACAACTAGTAGATAGCAGTAAATGGGTATCGAACACAGGGAGTTTTTGGAAAGTATGTCGATTATGTAGCTTTGCACTTTAACTAAAATTAAACTACAATTGCAGAAATTAAAATTCAAGAGTTGATTGTTTTGGTTTTAAAAACTAATAGTAACTAATTAAATTGCAAATCAAAGATTGTTTTTGTAAACTGATTTGGAACAAGCGACCATCCTAGATTTCAGGTTTCAATCCACACTAATGTTTATGCATAACTAGAAAGAACAACATAGACATGGCTCGTGTTTGATTATCTATTTGTGATGAAAGAGAACTAAGTACTCGGATTATAAAATGCGAGGTTGTTACCTAATGATCAATTGACAATTATCCAACCCTAATCCCTCCCATGATATCTCGATTACCAACGGCACCAAGAACGTATGGTTCAGACTAACATCAAACAAAAATCAACACTTTACAAACAAACATTCAAACACCATAATAACTTAAACAAACATTCAAAGTTATTATTCTAGAAATTCAAGCACAAACATAGTGTTTCAAAAGTAAACCTTACATCTAGCAAAAGTTTAGCCACACATGACTTGGTACATCATCATCACACAATGATTAATGTTCATATGAATTGAAAACACAAACCAATTGTTTAGAAATGTTTGGAACCAAGAGAAACTAGCCAAAATCGCCCCCAATATGCAGAGAAAACGTCCAATGATGAGATAATGTGAAAAGACACCCCCAAAACGGTTTAATGGAGGCAGTTACATTTTTTCCGCAGCCTCTACCGTAACTTACGGTACCTACCGTAAGTTACGGTAGACTTCAATTTGTTACGGTGGTTGGCTACTGAAGTATGGTAGAAAAATACATGTTTCAGGGGTGGCCACCGTAAATTACGGTGGAGCCTTGAGTTCCTTGTTTCGTTCCTTCTTTCCTTCCATGCATGATCCGTTCCACTCCAATCCATCCAACGCATCGTTTTCTCCATTTTAAGCTCCAAAGCGTACCTGAAACATAAGCAACTATAGTCATCTAATTCAAGATAATTACGCGATCAAGTGAGGGATAAATTCGTCTTTTAACACTAAGGGTTGTCCTATGGACCACCCGTCACATCCCCACACTTAACCGTTGCTTGTCCCAAGCAACTTACCAAAACATTTTCAAAACAAGCGATCACATAAACCAAGCGTAAACATGTAGTCCTTTTACTAACCCTTTCTTAACACCCGAAATAACACACCCCTCGCTATATCTCTCCTCTCGGCAACAAGTAAGCACTAGCAACTATGAGCTAGACACACAAAAGGCAAACGGGCGGTTGCACAACTATAGGCTTGTACCTAAATCGGTCCTTCTCCTAACAAGTGCCAAACATGAATGCAAATCAAATGGACTTTACGGTTGTAACGTGGCTAGGTGTACGGTAGGAAATGGAATATATATGTAGTAGCGAAAACTTAACCCAGTCTTTTTATTACACAATAAAACAAACAAACAACTACCAAACTTAACTACTATATACAAGATAACTCAACATCATTTTTTTTCTTTTTCATTGCTTTTTCCATTTTTTTAACTTACACAAACATTCAACATAACATCAAATATATCTATATACTACTAAAACAACCACTAACACTATAAGACCGGGTCAAGTCGGGTAAATTTTTGGAAACTAGCTAGGGGGAACAAATGATAGGCTTTAGGCACAACAATGGGCAACTAAATGTCCAAACCCCCGCCCCTCTCGCAACCATGCTCATATATATAATTTATGAGGTCCAACCCCCCAAATCCCACACTCGCACACACTAAAGACGAGGCTACCTAAATGCCCTTATCCTTTTCACATTCATATCCAACTAAGGCCTCGAACCGTATTCAAGCACAAGTTCTAATGCACCCCCACCCTTTGCCACTCTCATCAAAGACAAGTATTATTTATTTACAAGTGTGGCTTCAACTCTTACCAAGAATAAAGGGTATTAAAGGTTGCCGATGCATCATTTGGGGTTAGTCCAAGGTGTTCAAATTCTCACAATATTTTGCTTGATTTAATTTTTTTTTCAAAAACCTCAAAATTTCTCCCCATCCCCACACTTGGGATACATTGACCCCAATGTACGGTTTTGGGAAGATTTGATCGCTTAAACTCTTTAACATCAACCAAAAGCTCTTCAACTCAAACCACAAATTTCTTTTTAGTATTTTTTTTCATTATATATATATATATATATATTATTTTTCTTCTTTTTAAAACATCACACCACCAACTCTCACAACCCAAAACAAAACAAACATACTAAACACCACCCATCCACCCGACCATAAACATAACAAACCAACAAATATTCACAAAATATACAAGAAGGAGCACGACCTGACTAATAGTAGCGTGGCTGAGGAGGCCCGAAAATGGAAGACATCATCTCGTTCCATTCTTCGAAAGCAAATGCGCCGTTACCACTTCCACTTTGTTGCGAAGCTCCTTGTTGTTAACACGGATCCAGCCACTGTGACTGATGGAGCGGCGGGGTCGGATACGATACACTACCATCGTAAGGCGGTAGGGACGCATAATCCACCGGAGGTGGATCCACAACCACGGGCCGACCCGCATGCCAATCCGCATGCATCTTTCGGGTTTGATCATCTTCATACCGGTTATTCATCTATACCTCACGGGAATAAGCATGTGCACGATTCCATGATTCTTGACGATCGAAGTTATGCTTCAAGGACCGCTCCATACTAGCACTCATCATCGTTTGTTGATCAAATAAAGTACGCTCCGAACCCGACCATGAGTCAAAAACGAGTGCCGGAGGACATTGGTTCTCAATAACCTCTTGCATAGTGCCATTGTAAGCCCAATTCGACTCGTATGAACGCTCCCTGTAATCATAGAAAGCACCACCATATCACCTACCTAGGCCCCCTTGGCCCACATTCACATTCTCACCGTGAGGCTCATCCGCATAATCCTCATCCTCACTCGGGGCTTCTGCTTCACTCTCCGGTTCATCCTCTTCACTCGGTAAAAGATCCCTTGCATCAACTTTCAACGCTCTCCATCTTTGACCCTCCGATTTAAGCTTGTGATATCTCTCCGATTGAGTGTAGGTCCATCCAATACCCATCTTTTGTAGACTAAAAGGATGATGCCTTTTTGCCGCCCCTTTATCCTCCGATGTAATCGCTTTAAACTGCTTCAACAAACCCGTAATAATTCTGCAATATGGGATGATGCTCCTCCCAACTTTGTTTCAGCATATCCAAAGATGGTTCATGATCAAATACCGGATCGGAAAACGAGGAGACCCATTGAGTAACGAATAAAGGACGGGTACTTCCGGGTACCTCACTTGCTCCTTATCTCCTCTTTGTGGAATGACATTCAAAATGCAAATCGCTAGCATCAATTTTGCTTCTATCTTCAAGTTCCTCTGGTACAAAATGCCACTATAGGTACCAGGCAAAAACAAAGCCGCTAACATGTCATTCTACCTCGGATGTTTCTCCGGTTTAAGCAACAAATCATCAAGGCTAGGGAACACATAATCATGAGCAGGTAGATTGTCATATTTCCCCAATTTCCGTAGTGTGTCAAACGACATTTCCACCTTTATCCCATTAACCTCACCCGTCAACTTCATTTGCGATGGCCTATCATACTTGTTGCATGTCAACGTTGCCATCCATTCTTGAATCTCGGCCATAAACAGATTCTTGTTGTCTTTATCGTAACAACTGAGCGCCGCCTCCCATCCTAAGGCGCGAAACTGGGCAAACACATTAAACGGACCAAACTCAACCTCTCGAACTTCCCTCTCACAAATAAACACGGCATCCTTGTTTTTTAAACGGTTCATACTGTCATGAAATAGTGTCGGCTGCCACATCTCCGGCTGATCATCTAAAGGACCCGATTCCCACCTTGGCTTATCAGCCGGGTCCAACTCTACCATCTCTTCATCATCGCTCTCACTATCATCAACTCTCCCCAAATATTGCCTCTTCCTTGGTTGTTGTTCCGGCTGTTTGCCTTTTCCTTTCTTCAACTCCGCCACGTCGGTTGCCAATTGACCCATTTGGGATATTAGTGATTGAATGCTCTTGTCACGAACCACATCCTTTTGCATCCGGACTTCATCAAGTTGATTCCGTTTTTGAATATCTTGTTGCATACCCCAAAGCATATTCATGACTTCATTCCCGCTTGACGAAGTTTGACCCGAACCACTTTGACCCGTTTGTTGAAATTGCCCTTGGTAGCCATAATTGTTCCCACCCCTATAGTTGCCTTGATTGTATTGTTGGCGAGGTGCAAAGTTACCTTGAGCTCCTTGAAAGTTTGGGTTAGCTTGGTTCGCCGCGTTCCCATAGCGGAAATTAGGGTGGTTTCGTAACCCGGGGTGGTAGGTGTTGGAGTTCATATTGAAGTTTCAACCACCCCCTTGAATTGCATTTACTTCTTCTACTTGTTAAACTCCACTCCCACTACACAAACTTCCGCCGTGTGGCTTATTTCGTTGCAATTAGTGCACACGTTGTACACTTGATTCGTGGTTTGAACATTGCCACTCTCTACTCCATGCACTTGTGGCCTTTGAATCACATGCCTAGCCTGTCTCAAAGATTGGGCCTTCCTTTTGGAAGTCACAGCCATTTGTTCTAAAAATTCCCAATCCACATGTTCAAAGTTTGTACCAAACGTACCATTGGTAATTGACATCAAATCCCGTGCATCCTCCGAACTCAACCCTTCATGAAATGTGTTCAACAACTCCCATAGTTGGATACCGTGATGAGGACAATTCCTTAGCATCATATTAAATCTTTCGAAGGCCTCATGAAACATCTCCCCCGATTGTTGTTGGAAGCTTCTCAAACCTCTCCTTGCATCGTTAGTCTTTTGAGAAGTATAAAACTCATCCAAAAATATTTGTTGCATGTCGGCCCATGTAAAAATCGACGCGGATGGTAGAGTGTGAAACCATCTCTTTGCTTTGTCTTCCAAAGAAAATTGGAAGAGAACCAACTTGACATCATCCAAAGAGAACCCTTGGCCTCCAATCATGTTACAAATAGAATCGTATGTCTCCAAATGGAAATAGGGTTCTTCCGTTGCTAACCCTTTAAATTTTGGTAGACTTTGGAGGGTGGTTATTCTCACTTCAAAAGTTCTTCCATCCGCATGATGAGGAATCACTACCGGCGAAGGATTGTTAGTGATAATAGGCCGAAAGTGAGCTTCGATCCCTCGTACGACCTCCCGGTGATGTCTTCGAGGAGCACCCAATGATGCTCTAGGTTGGCCCATTTGCCCTTGCATAGGTCCTTGAGGAGCAAATGGTGGTTGGTATTGATATTGATGCATTGGTGGTTGTTGTTGAATCGGCCCTTGAAATTGCGGTTGTGTATTTTGAGGCCGCACTTGATGTAGCGGTGTAGGGCGTTGCAATTGTGGCCCTTGCGGTCTAATGTGTTGCACCCCGACCGGTAATCTACTCGTGTCTTGAAATTGTTGGATCGGTTGACTTTGTTGACCCGCTCCTCCTTGAGGTCCCAAATATCCTCCATCGCCCCCATAATAGAAACCTTCCTCTTCATACCCCCTAAAATCCTCTTCATAGCCATCATCATATCCATATCCTTGAATACCCGAGGATTGCCCGAATGGAATGGATGAGTATTGAAAACCCAATTGGTTGGATGGTCTAAATGTAGAAGTAGCATGGACAATGGTTGAATTTGGTGGTATTGGGTACTTAGAGGATGAGTGACACGTAGTTGGGGGAAAGAAGTATGACAATGGTGGGATTGTGGCAGAAGGGCTAAAGGTAAGATTGGGTTCAACTTGAGTAGTAATCGGTTGTATGGTGTTGGTTGGTATAGTGTGATGAGGTGGAGTCGGATTTATAGTGGTATTAGGTATGGTTATGTTTGGTGATGGTTGTGTGGAAGTAGGTATGAATGATGAGGTAGTTTGACCCGTTGTGGGTGGTATTTGAGATTCTTGCATGATGTTTCGTGGTGTGATGGGTGAGGTAGGTGAACCAATAATTCTGTTTTCTCGTACTAAAACTCTGTTTTGCCTTAACGTTCTTTCGATCTCCGGATCAAACGACAATGGTGACGACTTGTGAGAGCCTCTAGTATGCATGCACCTGTAGAACCTGCACACTAAACACACCAGCGTAAACCCAAAAATAACAAAGCAAAACTAACAAACTGACACACATTGCGCACTACTCCCCGGCAGCGGCGCCAAAAATTTGACGTGCTGTCGTAGTACACGTAAATTTAATCCAAACTACAACTAGTAGATAGCAGTAAATGGGTATCGAACACATGGAGTTTGTGGAAAGTATGTCGATTATGTAGCTTTGCACTTTAACTAAAATTAAACTACAATTGCAGAATTTAAAATTCTAGAGTTGATTGTTTTGGTTTTAAGAACTAATAGTAACTAATTAAATTGCAAATCAAAGATTGTTTTTGTAAACAGATTAGGAACAAGCGACCACCCTAGATTTCAGGTTTCAATCCACACTATTGTTTATGCTTTACTAGAAAGAACCACATAGACATGGCTCGTATTTGATTATCTGTTTGTGATGAAAGGGAACTAAGTACTCGGATTATAAAATGCGAGGTTGTTACCCGATGATCAATTGACAATTATCCAACCCTAATCCCGCCTATGATATCTCGATTGCCAATGGCACCAAGAACGTATGGTTCAGACTAACATCAAACAAAAATCAACACTTTACAAACAAACATTCAAACACCATAATAACTTAAACAAACATTCAAAGTTATTATTCTAGAAATTCAAGCACAAACATAGTGTTTCAAAAGTAAACCTTACATCTAGGATGATCACTAAAAGTTTAGCCACACATGACTTGGTACATCATCATCACACAACGATTAATGTTCATATGAATCGAAAACACAAACCAATTGTTTAGAAATGTTTGGAACCAAGAGAAACTAGCCAAAATCGCCCCCAATATGTAGAGAAAACGTCCAATGATGAGATAATGTGAAAAGACACCCCCAAAACGGTTTAATGGAGGCAGTTACATTTTTTTCGCAGCCTCTACCGTAACTTACAGTACCTACCGTAAGTTACGGTAGACTTGAATTTGTTACGGTGGTTGGCTACTGAAGTACGGTAGAAAAATACATGTTTCAGGGCCACCGTAATTTACGGTGGCCACCGTAAATTACGGTGGAGCCCTGAGTTCCTTGTTTCGTTCCTTCTTTCCTTCCATGCATGATCCGTTCCACTCCAATCCATCCAACGCAGCGTTTTCTCCATTTTAAGCTCCAAAGCGTACCTGAAACATAAGCAACTGTAGTCATCTAATTCAAGATAATTACGCGATCAAGTGACGGATAAATTCATCTTTTAACACTATTAAGGGTTGTCCTATGGACCAACCGTCACACCGCTATTCGAATCTCGTGTTTAACCCGCTAACCCGAACCCGAAACAAGACTGAACCGGCTGACCAGCTTTGACCGAGTTGACCCGACAGTTGACCGGGTTGGCTGTTTGACCGAGTTAACCCGAGCCGTGAAACCCGAACCAACTGAAATTACAAAACAACCGGGTTTGAATCGAAACTTAACCAATACAATACGTGAAACTTGACTAACCTTAACCGAACCGAGTCTGAACTGGCTGAACCGAGACTCGAACCAGAAACGACTTGAACTGAGCCATGAGCCGAGACCCGAGCTAAGCTTGAACCGATTATTGAACTAGAATACCCAAACCAAACCTGTCCTCTCGTCACTGTCGTCATCCGGTCGTCACTGAAACCGAGACCAACCCAAATCAGAACTTGAACCAGAATTGTAGATGGTTACCGGCCGTCAACGGAAAAACTGGCGGTAATCCCCGCCGCCGACGCGCCGCTGCCGCCGCCGACGCGCCGCTGTCGCCGCCTCTCACCCTCGTCTCCTTCTTTCTCTCCTCAGCTCTCTCTCTCTCTCTCTCTCTTTGGTTCTCTCTCTCTCTCTCTCTTCGTCTCTGTCGCTACTGTATGCCGCCACCACCATAGTGGCGGCCGGCCGTTCAGTTGAGTAGAGGTGGGGGAAGGGATGAATGGTGAGCATAATGAGTTGAGAGGGTGTTGTGGTGTGTGTCTGCACCAGAAAATCGAGAAAGAAGGAAAGTGTTGGGTGCCATGTTTCTGATGTAGGGTTTCCTCTATTGTGAAGAAGGAGGAGCAGTAGGGAAGGGTCTGTGTGCGTAACAGCGTATGTAAGCGGCTAGGGATTGGACACCCTTTGTTTTAACTGCTTTTAATAGATGTAGAAATTGCACATTCAGTCCCTGTGTTTTTAATTAATTTGGTTAGGTTATGCTATTTTTAAAAGAACCAATTTCAACAATAGAACTAACTAGGTTAGTTTACTAACTTTAAAATTTTACGAGACTTACTAGATTATCATAAAAAATATATAAAATAAACTTTTATATAATAAAAGTTTATTAATTTAATTAATTAAACAAAGAATAGATAACCATATTTATAACGAATTTTATAAAAATAAAAGGTTTCTCGATGATTAACCATTTCGAAAGGGACAAGTTTCTAAAAAAAAGATTTTCAAGACTCGATTTCTAAATTAGGAAAGTTATGGAAACGCGAAGCCAAATACGCCCCATAAATTATAAGGTTCCCTCTTTGTTTGGCTCCAATTTCTTCTCCATACCTCAGAGATATTCAACTCTAAGATTCTCCTTCTTAAGGACTTCTTGTTGTGCGTTACGAATGTGTGCAATGAGGTTCGTTTGAATAGTCATTTCCAATGCTCGAACCCTGAGGGTCTTAACCCTTTCTTTTCGGCTTAACGCATCTGCTACAATGTTTGCCTTTCCAGGATGGTACTTAATCTCACAGTCATAATCGTTCAGCAACTCAACCCATCGTCGCTGATGCATGTTTAATTCCTTCTGATCAAATATGTGTTGTAGGCTTTTGTGATCTGTGAAGATTATACATCGAGTACCATATAAATAGTGTCGCCAGATCTTCAAGGCGAATACCACCACGCCTAGCTCTAAGTCATGCGTGGTGTAATTTCTTTCATGCACCTTCAACTGTCTCGAAGCGTAAGCGATGACCTTTTGGCGCTGCATCAGCACGCAACCCAACCCTTGACGCGAAGCGTCGCAGTATACCACGAAGTCTTCAGTGCCTTCGCGTAAGGATATTATCGGTGCATCGCATAGCTTATTTTTGAGCAGTTGGAAGGCTTCTTCCTGTTTATCACCCCAGTCATACTTCTTGTCTTTCTGCGTAAGGGTCGTCAGCGGTTGAGCTATCTTGGAGAAATTCTCAATAAACCGTCAGTAATAGCCCGCTAAGCCCAAAAATTGTCTAACTTCAGTTGGGGTTTTGGGGGCTTCCCAATTCTTTATTGCTTCAATCTTGGATGGTTCTACATGAATGCCCTTCTCATTCACAACGTGACCAAGAAACTGTACTTCGCGAATCCAAAATTCGCACTTGGAGAATTTCGCATAAAGTTTCTCCTTCTTCAGTAGTTCCAGAATGGTCCTGAGGTGTTGCTCGTGCTCTTCTCTCGTTCGCTAGTAAATTAGGATATCATCGATAAATACAATCACGAATTTATCGAGATATGGTTTGCATACGCGGTTCATCAGATCCATAAATACAGTTGGCGCGTTCATCAGTCCGAATGGCATCACAAGGAACTCGTAATGCCCGTAACTTGTTCTGAATGCAGTCTTTGGTACGCTTTCCTCTTGAATCCTTAACTGATGGTATCCAGATCGAAGGTCGATCTTGGAATAGTAGCTCGATCCTTGCAACTGATCAAATAAGTCATCAATCCTCGGTAGTGGGTACCGATTCTTGAAAGTGAGCTTGTTCAGTTCTCTATAATCTATACACATCCGCAGAGTTCCATCCTTCTTCTTTACGAACAGTACTTGAGCTCCCCAAGGCGAGAAGCTTGGCCTTATGAATCCTTTATCCAACAACTCCTGGAGTTGTGTAGATAATTCTTGCATTTCGGATGGTGCAAGCCGATAGGTTGCCTTGGCTACAGGAGCGGCTCCTGGAACCAAGTCTATATGGAATTCGACTTGTCGTTGCAGAGGTAGTCCTGGCAGATCTTCAGGAAAAACATCAGGGAATCCCTTCACCACATGAATGTCTTCGAGTTTCGGCTCCTTAGCCTTCTTATCTACAACGTGCTCTAGGAAAGCAACACATCCTTTCCTCAAACACTTATGCGCCTTCATACAACTGATGATTCACAGTGGCGCGTCTCGTTTTTCTCCATGCACGATGAGAGTTTCATCATTCGCCAGAGGGATGCGAATGATTTTCTTGTGACAAACAACTTCATCCTTGTTCTTGGACAACCAGTCCATTCCGACCACTACATCGAAGCTACCCAATTGAATATGTAAGAGGTCGATGCTAATACTTCGCTCACCAAGTTCTAATGTGCAACCCCTAACAACTTCGCCCGATTCAACAAGTTTACCATTGGCTAGTTCTATGGAATAAGGAATATCTAATCTACTAGATTCTATTCCATGCATGCGTTTAAATTCCACAGACATGAAGCTATAATCGGCACCAGTGTCAAATAGTATGGATGCAAAGTGATTGTTAACGAGAAACGTACCGGTGACCACATTAGGGTCCTCGCGTGTGTTCCTTGCTCCAATCACAAATGCTCAAGCCTGAGCATTGTTCCCCTTGGGCAATCTTTTATGAAATGATCCTTGCTTCCATAACCAAAGCATCCTTGGTTCTGTCCAGTTCCATTACCATTCTGGTTACCATTGCCATTTCCATTTCCACCACCGTTCCTATTACCAGGACCGTTGCGGTTTCCATTCCCGTTCCTACTTCCTTTTCCTCAGCAGTCCTCAGTATGGTAACCCAGTTTTCCACACTTGTCGCATTTTGGAATGCGAAAAACTCCTTCGTGATGACGCTTGCACTGGTTGCAGGTGGGCAGAGTGCCCAGGTACTTTTTGGCAGGAGCGTCATTCATGGTTGCAATAGTTTTCGCTTCCTGAGGCGGGTTGGGGTCTCGTTTCTTATTGTTGGAACCCTTGTTGTTACATGTCACTCGATTCAGGTTTGCATGCTTCCTTTTCTTGTCACCAGACAGCTCAGCATGCGTCTCGGTCTTTTCAGTTGGGTTCATCGATAACTTCTTCATTCGAACAGCATCTTCAGTAAGGCTGACAGCCAGAGTTACAACCTGAGTGATCATTTTAGGTTTAGCTGAAGTTACCAAACTGCGAAACTCTGGAGCCAATCCCCAGATGTAGCGCTCGACACGCTTAAATTCGGGAGTCACCATATAGGGGATCACCCTTGACAAATCATGGAACCTTCGGGTATAACCAGTAATGTCAGCACCTTCCATGGTCAAGTGCCAGAACTCAGTCTCCAACCTTTGGAGTTCAGCACGAGAGCAATACTTTTCTCTCATTCTTTCCTTCAGCTCATCCCAAGACATGCCATATGCTGCATCATCTCCCAGGGTTTGGACTTGCAAATTCCACCATGTCAAAACCTCATCAACAAACAACCCAGTAACGAAAGTGACTTGCTGGTCCACAGTGCACTTGCTCATACGGATAGTGGAATCAGTCTTCTCCGTCCAGCGTACAAAAGCCACTGCACCTCCAGTGCCATCATAATTCAGTGGCTTGCAGTTGAGAAACTGCTGGAAAGTGCAACCTTGAGCCGTGTTTCCTCCAGATGAGTCTCCATTCCCATTACGTCTAGCATTGCTTGGTCCTCCACTGTGTTCAGTATGGTTCGCCTCGTACTGGGCGATAGCTGCGGAGATCCTTTCTTCTAGCAGGGAGTTTAGCTCTTCAGCAGTCCTTGGCAGTGGGGGAAGAGGAGGTTGATCAGAATCCTGATTGTTCACAGCTCTTCTAGGTGCCATGTTCTGTCGGAACATAACACAAAAGGGTTAGACATTTGATTGATATCGTCATACGAGACAGTAGCAGTACATACACACAGGCATATACCCACATAATGACATCAAACAATCCGCCAAACATATAAATCAATTCATACAGCAACTAGCATGCATAAATAGATAAATACTGTTGTGACATAAGATATTCATCGAGTCTTTATACATATCAGGACAACTTGTTACATCATTGTTTGCGAAGTAAACAAAATGCATATGGGTTACATCTCCCCAAGGTACAAGTTTAATATATGTAAAGGACTAAATATCTTACTTCACATTGGCGGTTCTTGTCTTTATACCCTAAATTATTACTCCAAAAGAGTATTTAATAGGCTGGGGGAAGGGTGTTCACGCTTGACCTTCTCTTGTATTTGAAGGAATCTCTTATGATACGTGATAAGACTTGCTGTGGTTTCTGTGCACTGAATTCCATAATTATGTATGCATCCATAATTACGTAATTCCTTGCACAGTCCGCACAGTTTGTTTCCTCCTCGTATCCTGAATCAGCATCCCGGGCATGAACATATATCATACAACCAAGATATAATTTAAGATATTAGCCAGGATATGAGCTCAGAATTTCGCCCATAACAATTGTCTCCAAAAAATGTTACCGTTTAGTATCCTGGCACTAACGGTTATATTTTTTACGAATAATGAGGCAATTAAGAGATTAGACCTTGATGTGACAGCTTGTAACCGCTTAGTCTATAAATACTCATTACCTCCCTATAACTTCTCATCCCCATCCTCTTCTAACCTTTACCGAAGAGAAAAAAGGTAAACATTTCTCTCTCGATCCCATCTTCCTCCTTCATTCTGTTCAATATTCCAGCACCATATGACGAGACAAACAAGATCGAGCTCCGATGACTCTGCTCCCATGTTCATTCAGCAGAATCTTCTCCAAGAACCGAAGAAAGATATATGCTCCTTCGATAGTGCCCACTTGTCGGCTCTCAAATCCTCCGGCATCTTCCCGAAAGGGACGGTGTTCCGGCCGTTTGACCGGGAAATCCGGTCGAACATGGTTTCCGACGAGTGGTTATGTTTTAATGCCTTTCCCTTTACCTTAGGATTGCAGTTTCCTTTTCCTGATTTCATCACCGAGTTCTTCAATATTACAAATCTGTTTTAGCCAAACAATGCCGATGCTCTGGCGAGTCTTGTCCGTTCTTGATCACATCAAGAGAAATCATATTCCTGACCTTTCCGTTCATGACCTCCCCTTAGCATATCGGCTTAGATGCCATGGTTCCTGTAGATTCTTGTTCTATTCTACCTTGGGCGATCCACTGATACTTCGTGCCACCAGGAATGAGGAGAAATGGCAATCCAAATTCTTCTTTGTAAAAAGAGACTCAATCCCTGGTGGAACGGAATATCCGGTGAAGTGGTTGAGAAATGGTAGGATTTAGGGTTTAAGGATGATCCTGCCTTATATCCTGTTTCATATCTTGTACTAATTTTTTTTTATTTTCTTGTACACAGCCGATTTCAGGAAGCTTGCACCTCCCCTAGCTGACTCACAGAAGAGAATTGACGCTATCAGACTCCTCCCAGAGGCTGAAAGAAGTTTCAACCCATTTCCATGTAGGATCGTTTTACCGACCAAACGAGTCGTTTAGAAGAGTTTTTGCTCGATACGAAAGGCGGAAACAGACGTATCAAGTTCAATTCAGCAAGATATACACTTTAAACTGTCTCTTGATTGATTTGACAAACAATTACAGCGAGTAGACACTTCGGCAGCAGTTCGGTACTTCAGCCGGAAAAGATACAAATGAAACGAAATCAGAACTATTTATAGGCAGCCTAATTTCGCACGAACCTCCCAAACGAAATTAGATTTCGTGCGAAATCATAATTTCATGCGAAATCATTGCTTAATTTCGTGCGGAATTATCAATTGGTAATTTCGTGCGAAATTACCTCCAAACCTATTTTTGACAATTTTCTCGTATTGCGTGCCCTGATCTATCTAATACATACTAAGACTCGATACAAGACGAAGTCGACATATGGATGCACCAACAGACTCCCCCTCGGATGTTGATGAAGTCTTCAGTGTGTCGAGTCTTCGAATCTTCAATCTTTATCGATCTTCTCTCGAACTCTTTAACAACATCAACATATAACCTCCCCTCGGATGTTGATCTCTTCTTTTCAGTTATTCACAGAATCATGATCCTAGCTCTATCTTCTTTCTTTCTCCAAGATCTCGACCTGGTATATATCTTTCTCTAATTCTCTTGATCAGATCTCTTGATTCCTTAAGTTCATCAGCATCATCAGTTTGCGTGAATAAGACTCCAGGATCATACACTGGCTCTACACACTGCTGATCTGAATCTTCTCAGGATCGAAATCTGTCTCTCTTTATCTACAAACTCCCCTTTGTTAGCAGACTCCCCCTTAATTTGTGCTCGGGGTCGTGGTCTGGCTTTCACAGCATTAGGATTGTAACCTGGCTCTCTACTCAGAATCCTTAGGAATCGAAACCTGGCTCTTTCCAAGCTTCATTCCTGCACAATCTCTACCTCAAACATAAGTTTCTCAAATTTAATATTTTGACAAATTTATACTCCCTGCTAACCACTTGTAGAAACAATAATCAATCAAAAAATGATTTTACAATGTTAATTCCTGATGAACCACTTGAAAACAAAACATTTTTTATTTCTTTTACATAGACTCCCTCTCACGAAAAATTCATCATGTTTAGCACTTGGAATTTTGAAAATCAGCTCTTCTAAATCAGTTGTCGAAAATCTTTTTGTATTTTTCAAAATTTATGCTAAAACACACTTAAAATCTTTTTGGATTTTTTTTAAACGAAATGCAGTAAAGAAATATTTACAGACAAAATTTTTGTGAGTTTGTGTAAGAGGATCATATCAGTTTCTGAGACAAATCACTAACACCGTTAAGCTTTTTGGCATTTTAAGTTCTAAACGATTCACTTAGATTGTCAGTATACTGGTCCACTTAAATTTTCATACAAAGTTCAACTGTATCGAGATACGGATTTAGTGTTTTAAGCACTTAAACTTATTCGTGTGTCCCATCACTTGAATATACTCCCGTATCCAGATCCCAATATTCAGTCTCACGAGTGAGTATACCTAGATGATATCTGTAAAGGGTTAAATGCGAGGCCATGAGAGCTCAGTCAGAACTTCCGTTCAGCAGAGAGATGATGGCTTGTCTTTCGGTGTGTTCCCTTTAGAGAATCTTTTCTTCAACAGCACATGATTAGCATTTTTCAATGTTTCATCATTTTTTATGCTGAGGGCGATGCTATATTTCAGGCAAATGCAAAGTATTATACGGGGACTAGGCCATTGCTTCCGCAAAATCAGAAGTCCCGGGATAATACTCCAGATATCACTCAGCATAAAGACCTAGTATCTCAGAAAGAGGGACCTTTCAAACAAGATTTCGGGGGTTACCCATATATCCGAGAGATGTTCCCCACGATATAAATAAGTTTGAAATTTAGGTTTATATCTCGAACACAATCTACTAAATGTACGAAAACCTACTGGCACATCATCAGTGAGACCGTTTATCACTTTAAACATTCCATATCTTTAGCATGTTGTGATAGTCTACTGATGTACTATCATTTCCTCTTTTTCACAACAAAACTCATTTTTGATTTTATCATGTTTTTGGCTTTTTCAAATTTTTCTAATGTTTTTGGATTTTCTGAAAAAATTCTTACTCCCCCTAAAATTCAAAATTATTAAAGAAAACTGAAAACAAACGGTACAAGTAAATTGACAACTGATATCAAATCGCTTCATTCGCTATTCACTTGGCTTAAACAATCAGAACTCCCCCTTACAACAAACTATTTTCCCATTAAGATTTCAAAACACTTAAGTTTGTTTTAATCAAAATGGTTTTTCCGGAAAATAAGTTTAGTTGATTTTACCACTTGTAGGTTTGGAGTTCATCATCTTATTATTCAATTTACTTGAAACTTTAACAATTTTAGATTCATCAGTAATTACCACTTGTAGAAAATCAGATACAAATTAATGTCCCTGATTTACCACTTAAAGGTCAAACCAATTACACCACTTTTAGGTATGCACGATCAAACCTGATATAAAGAATGATGCCGATTCCTGCTCCACTCTTACCAACCTGGGAGCTCCGGCAAGTCACACTTAACCATTAAAAAAAAAAATTCAAGACAGATGCCGATTCATGCTCCACGATTACCAACTTGGGAGCTCCGGCAAGTCAGGTTTTTTAATCAAAGAATATATCCACCCAAGCCTGACCAGCCTTGGGTGATTCTGAGTTACCAACACTCGGTTTCTTACCATTCATCTTCTTCTCATAAAATTCCTTTACCCCTTTTGCTTTCCCATTAATCATTTTTCCGAAAATGTGCTTCACTTTGGAGTTAAAGGCCTTTTCAACATCAAATTCCTTCTTTTCAGAAAAAAATTGATTTGAAATCTCAACTTTTCCAACTTTTTGCTTAAAATTTTCAGCCCTCAATGGTGGAAAGTTTGCATCATCCATTGGAGGAACTGACTTTTCACCTTTTGAATCAACTTGTGGCTCATCTGACTTTGTGGAATCAGATTCATCGCCAGAAGATAGCTCCTCTGATTTTGATGAATCAGAATCATTGCTAGAACCATCAGATTTCTTAACAACCCACTTTTGGTTATCAAGATTTGCTTTTCTCTTGTAAAATCTGTTTGAACATTCACCAATTTCAAATTTCAAATTTTTAAAAATTTTTGATCTTTCAATTGGTGGTTCAAACTCAACCATTTTTTCTTTCAGTTTAGAAACTCCCTGTTTGGTTTGATTTGTATGTGAACATTTCATGGCAATATGTCCAATTTTTCCACATTTAAAACAGGTTCGAGTTTCCTTCTTCTAATCAACAGTCTGCATCTCTTCTTGCTTCTTTGCAAGGAATTCTTTGTTCGACTGCCTTCTGAACAAATTTTCTTTCTCTTCTTCAGAAGATGTACCTTAAACAAATACCATTTTTGATTTAAAATCTCGAACATATTTTTCATTTTTATAATTTTCTGGTGGAATAAAACCAAGTCCTTTCTTTTTGAAATTACCGTTATGGTTTGGTTTCTTTCGATAACCTGAACCAGAACTGTAACCCTTTTTCTTGTTTTCTCTTTGTTGAACTCTTGAGGTGTATTTTTTAGGTTTCTCATTAAGATTTAAATCTTTTATTTCAGAAATATTAATTTCTGTTAGTTTGAAAACCTTTTTTATCATTTCTGGTTTAACACCTCTTATTGGAAATTCTTCATCAGAATATAATTTGTTGGAATCATTCAAAGTGTATGCAACTTTGAACGTTTCGTCATTCAAATTAGATTTTGATAACAAGAATTCTTTATTGTAAGCTCTTTTGCCCTGTTTGACTTTTGAACTTGACATGTCGGACTTAGACTTTGACTCTGATTTTGATTTTGACTCCGAATTTGACTCCTCCATTTCATCGTTATCTAACACATGATCCACCAGTTTCTTCATCAATTGAGATTGTTGATCAGTGTCAGACGATGTAAACGTGACATCAATATTTTTGGCAAGTTAACTGAAGACTCCGACTCCCACTGTAAGTTCGTTGCCTTTTCGACTCTTTCTGAATTTGGATTTCTCAGAGAATATCCATTTTCAAGCGGGGGTGGACACTTGTTGTAACTGACACCTTGTTTCTTACCAGATGTCTTCACTTCAGTATCCCTTTTCTTTTTCTTCTTCTTTTCAGAAGTCTTTTCTTCAGAAACTTCATCTTCTTAAAATGCCTTCATTCCTTCTACAGTCGGATAAATCCTGTCAATGACATAAGAAGTACATGAGTAACTTTTTAACAACCTATTAACTCTTTCTGTTTCAATTCTTTGAGTTTCTAGTTTTTGTTCCAGAACAGCACACTTCTCAATGTAATTGTTGACAACTTTCTGTTTTGTCATGAAAGCTCCCTGAATTGTTTTCATTCTTGTTGCTTGTTCACTGCTTGACTCGTTGTACTGACTCATGGCTTTGTTCAGAACATCGTATGATTCTTTCAACCTGTTCATGTTGTTAATTAATTCACTGTTTTTCTTCTTCATAATCTCACAACTTTCACAATTCACTGAAATTTTTCTTGCATCAGCTTCTGCATCGATTTTGAACGCTGGAACTTCCTTTACCTTTCTCTTTATCACATGAACTTCTTCATCATCACTACTCACTGGTGTTTTAACTTTCTTCTTTTTCTTTTTAGCTTTTTCATCATCACTGTCACTCTCTTCCATCATTCTCAAGTGCTCCTGCATTCGTTTTGCATAATAATCATCATCATTATCACTATCTTCAGCAAGTCGAGCAACAAAAGCTTTGGCTTTTAAAACTTCTTTGTCAGGACAATAGTTATCCCAACTGAAATTTTCCCAGCTAAACCCCTCAGGTAATTTTTCATCATCTTGATTTATCAGACATGCTTTGTTATCAGCTGAAACATATTTGTCCCAATTGAAACCTTTCGATGATTCTTTATCTTCTTGATTCACCATACAAGCTCTTTTTGATGAATCTTCAATCTCCTTCCTGGCATGAGCAGTTTGTGGTTGTTGAGCAACTTGATGATAGATTGCTTTCCGATAATAATCGTTGTTGTTGAACGGATTTTGAGCTCCACTTGCTTCGCGGTTTGTGCACTCCATCTTGAAGTTTCCTTTTTCCCTGCAACGAAAACAAGTAACTTTAGATTTATCAAAACCTAAAGTAGAAACATTTGCATCACGGAAGTCATCTCTTCCTATGATCTGTTTGAATTTCTCAGCTCTCCTCAACACACTCGCCAAACACCACTTTATGTCCATTAATTCCACCTCTTCAGCATCGATTTGATCATAATCCTATTTTGTCAACATTGGATTCCCGATCCGACCTGCCACAAGACTCTCATATGATTCTAGCACTGTCACCAACAAAGACATGTGACTCTTTGCAACATCCTCAGTGTAATTCTGACCATTTTCAAGATCTAATACCATGTTGCACTGTAACTTCTTTCCATTTTTGGTTGTTGAAAAGTTTGGATCATATGATGGAAATGAAGAAAAACTTATTTTGCTATTTGACCCTTTAGAAGACCCTCCTGAAGAACTTTTAGCGTTGAATGCCGTTTCGATCTTTGGTGACCTATTGGTTTTATCACTAACACCTCCTTTGTAATAAAGCCCCATATCTTGCTCACCATCAAAATCCTTGATTCTTGAGATCTTCCTTTGTTCCATCTCCTGAGCTTCCAATTTCTCAATGAACTTGCTCAATGTTAGCGTGTTAAACCCTTTCTTATTTCTTAACATCATCAAGTACGTGCCCCATGTTTCATGTGGGAACGCATCAGCCAACTTCTCAATCAGTTCTTCATTGTCTTTTGTGATACTCACTCTTTTCTTGTTCATTACAAGATTACAATATCTTTCAATAATCTGCTTTGTAGTTTCAGTTTTTAAGCCTCGAAATAAATCAAACTCCTTCTTCAAAAGCGATTTCTTGTTTTTAATCATCTCTTGGCTTCCGACAAACTTTGATTTTAAAGCTTTCCAAATCGAATATGCACTTCCACTGTGTTGCACTAAAACCAAGATGTCCTCTTTAACAGCTTGTTGCAGTAAACTTATCATCATCTTTTCATTTTTATATTTCTTTTTCTCATCCACACTAAGATCTTTAATTGCAACCTCCTCTTCATCATCATTCGTCGGTCTAACGTATTTCGTTTCAATGCACTCCCAAGCATCCAAGTAGTTTGCTTGAACCCAATTCTCAAAACGCTCCTCCCATCCTTTATACTCCTCAATATTCATGAGCATAGGTGGTTTTTGCATAGTTCCCGTCTCATTTTCCAACATTGCTTGCTGAGTAATGGTAATCGGAGTAGCAAATGCGTTGTAAAATTCCTCTTCCATGTTTCGGTTTTCAAAAATTTATCAACAGTCAGTTTCAAACGAAATTACACTCTCAAACGAAATTACTGCTTCACATGAAATACCTGCTTCAAACGAAATTACCTGCAAGACACTCACAAACGAAATTAGTTCAAGCGAAATTACTAATTTCGTGCGAAATAACACTGTTTCAAATGAAATATGTTATTTCGTGCGAAATACTCAAACGAAATAGCAAACTGAAGCGAAATTAGCTAATTTCGTGTGAACCTCTCAAACGAAATTACTATCTGATGCGAAATAAGGTAATTTCGTGCGAAATTAAACCCTAATTTCGTGCGAAATTATGCTGACGTCATCATCTCGAGCTGAATTTTGTCAAATTGATCAAGTTTTAAGCTGATTTTAAGTCTGAAACTTTCAAGGGTTTGTTAAAACACAAATGCTCGTATAATATGTGAAATTCAAGTCATTTTATCCAGGAAAAGCTGTTAATTGTGAAAAAGAAGGTGTAGAAATCAGAAATTTCAGCTGAATTGGTAAGAACTCTTCCTCCTGAGCTCTGATACCACTTGTAGGATCGTTTTAGCGACCAAACGAGTCGTTCAGAAGAGTTTTTGCTCGATACGAAAGGCAGAAACAGACGTATCAAGTTTAATTCAGCAAGATATACACTTTAAACTGTCTCTTGATTGATTTGACAAACAATTACAGCGAGTAGACACTTCGGCAGCAGTTCGGTACTTCAGCCGGAAAAGATACAAATGAAACGAAATCAGAACTATTTATAGGCAGCCTAATTTCGCACGAACCTTCCAAACGAAATTAGATTTCGTGCGAAATCATTGCTTAATTTCGTGCGGAATTATCAATTGGTAATTTCATGCGAAATTACCTCCAAACCTATTTTTGATAATTTTCTCGTATTGCGTGCCCTGATCTATCTAATACATACTAAGACTCGATACAAGACGAAGTCGACAGACAAATGCACCAACATTCCAGCATCTCCAAGTCCACTTTCCAGTGCAAACATGTCTGGTAAGGATCCTGCATGATATCCTACATACATGTTTTTATTTGATATATTTAGGAAAGAATTTCATTCCCTGTATGCAGACTCCAGCAAAGTTCCAGTCTTCCTGGACCTTGATGAGCTTGATAGCTACCCCACTCCAGTCGATGTCAAGAAAGAAACTCCTGCTATTACCAGCTCCAATCCGCTCCCGGCTCCCAAGCCTACTCCGAGAACCCGTGCTTCCACCTCCAAGAAGAGGAAAGGTTTTGAGGTCAGCACTCCAGGTCCTGAGGGGTTCTCATACGAAGAACTCAGCTTCACTGATTCCTTAGAGCCGATGACATCCTTCCTTATCAAGGTAATATCCTGATACTATATCCTGCACACATATCCTGATAGAATATCCTGATAGGATATCCTGGTTAATATATTTTGACTTATACCTGAATTATGACATGCAGGGCCTCCAGCATCTGCTCCACCTTTACACCAATGCTTACAGCACAAACAAGTTCCAAGAGGCCAGGATCAAACAACTTGAGACCACTGTTTCCGACCAAGGCACCATTGCTGAAGTCAAGACCCGGCATTATGAGGACAAGTTGAAGAAGGTCACTCAGGATGCTGAGATAAAACTGACTGCCGTCCAAGTGGAGCACGAACAGGCCATGGTCTCTTTCCGGGAAGGGATCAAGAACTCAGCTATCGTCTCTCTGCTGCAAGCTCGTATTAAGATGGCTTATGAGGCCAAGGAGACAGGTCTTGAGTGCCCAGCTTGGCCAGTTGAATCCTGGGTGGCAAAGCTGAAGGAGCTTGGAGGCAAAGTTGTGCCATATCCTGTTGAGGCCGGTGAGTCCTCTAAGTCAGCAGAGGTGGTGGACAAGGCTGGAGAAAAGAAGGATACTGGGGCGGATGCTGGCGAGGATGCTGCTCAGGATGCTGAGGCTGAGAGGACGGAGAAGGCTGGAGAAGACGCCGCTATGTGAGGGCATTCAAGTGGGCGATGATGGATGTTGATGCCTAGGCCGGAGCCCACTTTTTTTTTTAAAATTTGAATGTTGGTGGTCTGTTTAAACAATTTACTTTTCCTGTCGTTGAACAATTTACATTTCCTGCACTAGAACAATATGATGACCAAAGGTGGATGGGTCCTGGGTTTCAGGATGAAGCCCTTGGTCATCAATTAGTATAATCTGTTTTGAATGATGCAACGGTTGGAGGCGGGTGGGTCTCGTTTTGAGATGAAACCTTCAACCGTTGGGTAAATATGGCAAAACACTAATCGTGCTTTTGGCGGATGGGCTTCGGTTTGAGGTGAAACCAAAAGCACAACTTTTGATATGATAATAATATAACTTTCTTTTGACTTTATTTCTAATGTTACAACTTTAATGCATAAATTTTACTTATGAAAATAGTTTAGTTTGGACATTCTTGGGAACATATTGTAAGAGTATCCTGAGAGATATCCTGCTCAGGATACTGCCAGATAACTTATAAAATTCAAGTTATCCAAATAAAAAGGAGAGACCATACCAAATATTCCCAAAGAGTCAATTCCAATCTTCAATCATAGGAATGTCCCCAGTGCACACTTATAAGTTTGAATCCATCCTTTAAATTGTTTAATGTATGTCCCTTGTGTTCAACATATTTGAAGACTTAGGAACGTAAACATAGTCGCACTTTAACTTTACTGTGAATAAACCCTGAATATCCTGGGGATCAACCCTTAATATCCTGGGGATAAACCCTTAATATCCTGGGGATAAACCCTGATTTTCATGCGCTACAGGCGGGAGTGTATAAACTCCAAGACTTAAAAAGGTGAAAACCTTTAAACCTTAGAGAGTATGAAAATACCCTTTTGTGAGAGAGGGTGATCAATCCTCATATACCTTTAGGATCCAGGATATAGCCAATAGTAACGAAATTGTCAGCCACTTTTACATGAACTGGTCCTGCTACCTTGAACTATCCCTAGATAACTTACGCTCCAGGCAGGGTGTTTAAACCCAATTCGTAAGAAAGGTGAATACCTTTAAACCTTTGAATGGATTAGAATCCCTTATACGTGAGAGAGGGGGCCAATCCTCTAATCCTTCGAAATATCCTGAGCGTGTATCCTGGAGCTATATCCTGAGGCATATTCTGCAAAATAATCTTGAACTAAGGTGGGTGTTAGCTTGGCTAACACCCCTCCGATGCTTAAGTCAGTATTGGGTTTGAGATAATAAACAAGTCTAAATATATTAAAAGAGGTAGAATACATACCATTCTGAGATAGAAATTAAATTCTAATCTTACTTGAAATAGACCTTTAAGTGTATAGCATTCCAGGATCTTGGTAGCATATCCCCCTCCATACTCTTGAGTCGGTATGCTCCTTTCCCTGATTCTGATTCAACCTTATATGGTCCTTCCCACTTTGGAGCCAACTTTCCATCGGCAGGGTTAGTAGTATTTTGAAAAGCCTTTCTTAATACCCAATCTCCAACATGAAATCTTCTGGTCCTTATATTCTTGTTATATGCTCTGGATATCCTCTGTTGATATGCTGCCATCCTTAGCCTTGCTGCATCTCTTGTTTCATCTACAGTGTCCAAATCTTGGCACAAAGCTTCAGGATTCTGCTCAGGATCCCGGAGGATAGATCTTGTCGTAGGTATCACCATTTCTGTTGGGATCACTGCTTCTGCTCCAAAAACCAAGGAAAACGGGGTTTGGCCAGTTGCATTTTTTACCGTTGTTCTATCCGCTCACAAAACAAAGGGTAGTTCTTCTGCCCATCTTCCTTTCTTAGCTCCTAGTCTCTTCTTCAAGTTGTTGACAATTATCTTGTTCGAGGATTCAGCTTGTCCATTTGCTTGAGGATGTACCGGAGTAGATGTGATCATTTTGATTCCCCAACTCTTGCAAAAGTCAGTAGTCCTCTTGCTTATAAACTGGGATCCATTGTCACAAATGATTTCAGTTGGTACTCCAAACCTGGTCAGGATATTCCTTTTTATGAAGGATACTACTTCTTGGTCTCTAACTTGAACAAATGCTTCAGCTTCCACCCATTTGGAAAAATAGTCAGTCATTGCCAGCATAAAGACTTTTCCTCCTGGAGCTTTTGGCAATTTCCCTACTATGTCCATCCCCCATTTCATGAATGGCCACGGGGAAGTTATAGGATATAGTGGTTCAGCTAGTTGATGTAGTATGTTACTGTGCCTTTGACACGCATCACATCTTCGAGCATATTCTGTAGCATCTTTTTTCATTGTCGGCCAATAGTATCATGTTCTTAATACTTTTGAGAATAATGACCTGCCCCCAGTGTGGTTACCACAATCCCCTTCATGTATATCCTGAAGCACTTCCTTAGTTTCAGGATCCTTCAAGCATCTCAGGTATGGTCCTGCAAGAGATTTCTTATACAAAACATTATTTATAATGGTGAATCGCGATACCTTCATCCTAAATGCCTTAGGGTTTTCCTCTTTAGGGATGTGTCCTTCCTTGAGATATCTTATGATTGGAGTCATCCAGGATTTAGTATCCTCGCTAGGATCATGACTAGGATCCCGGATGCTTGTCACCTCCTTATCCTGAGCTTTGAAGGGATCCACAGCAGGATACAGGATATGAAGTATCGGTATTTGGGTTCCCTCTGGTATCCTGACTGATGATCCTAGGTTTGCCAAGGCATCCGCTTTAGCATTATCTTCTCTTGGTACATGTTCAAGTGTAAAAACATCGAAATATCCTGCTAATTTATTGAGAATATCTGGGTACTCGATTAACTTCTCACCTTTAACTTCATAGGATCCATTAAAATGATTAGTGATTAACAAGGAGTCAACATATACTTGCAAATTCTTAATATTCATATTTTTAGCCAACTCTAATCCTGCAATTAAAGCCTCATATTCTACTTCATTATTAGTAGCAGGAAATTCACACCTAATAGCCTGGGGTAATATGTCCCCCAGTGGCGATTTTAGTAGTATTCCCAATCCTACTCCTCTAACATTAGGTGCACCATCAGTATATAATGTCCAGGATTTTGAGGTTTCTCCTAATTGTTGGACTTCTAGGTCTACTTCATCCTGAGTATCACTACTGAAATCAGCCACAAAGTCAGCAAGAGCCTGTGATTTTATGGCATTTCTA
Source organism: Helianthus tuberosus (assembly GCA_030545235.1). Classification (NCBI taxonomy): domain Eukaryota; kingdom Viridiplantae; phylum Streptophyta; class Magnoliopsida; order Asterales; family Asteraceae; genus Helianthus; species Helianthus tuberosus. The sequence continues at coordinate 25,674 of JARYGA010041951.1, forward strand.
GGTTCATATACAAAGTCATAAGCACTTAACTTCACTGACCACTTAGCCATCCTGCCTGACATCTCGGGTTTCCTAAGCACAGTTTTAACAGGATAATTGGTTTTAACATGAATCCTATGTGTCTCAAAGTAATGTCTAAGCTTTGTCGATGCCATAACCAGAGCCAATATTAATTTTTCTAAATGAGAATATCTAGTTTCAGCATCTAATAAACTTTTACTAACATAATAGACAGGATACTGCTGACCTTCATGATCCTTTATAAGGACGGCACTTACAGCATTCCCTGATACTGTGAGGTATAGGGACAGTGGTTCACCATTTTCAGGCTTCATCAATAGAGGTGCAGTTGAAAGATACTGCTTCAAATCCTGCAGGGCTTCTTCATGCTTCTCTCTGTTAGAGGAGGATTCTTGAAAGATCAGTGATCCTCAATTACTGTCGGGCTTAGGGATCCTCAATTCTGTTTGAATTAGTGATCCTCAGAGAGTATTGTAGGATCAGGATCCAGGATCATCGTAGTGATCCTTACACTAACGATTGTCTGCTTTAAATATGAAGTTGTTTTGTAGGAGTACGTGCTTGGACTTGGTCTTGGCGATATTCCTGAAGCATATTCCGTATTTATTCCGCACGTGCTTGACAAATATGGACGTTATGGAGGTCGTGGAAGACTTGCACGAAATGTGGATAGTTAGTTAGCTTAGATATTTTCCAAATTTATAAGGGGATAGCGAGCTTGATTAGAACACTTGGCTATTTTTGGCTACACACACACGCTCGTAACTGCTCTCATCAACTCTTGACTGTTTGCTCGGCGATTACACACTTTTTTGCACATTACACTCTAGTGATCCTTGTAACAAGCTCGCTATCATCCAAAGTTGTAATACATTTTCTGTTTAATCTGAGTTGGTGATCGGTAGTTTCCATCACCCGAGGTTTTTTATGCCGGAGATCAACTCTGGATCAAGGGCTTTTTCCTCGTATAAATCATTGTATCACTTGTTCATTACGTTTCCGAGTGATCCTTAATATTGTTCATTGATTCAAGCATCACACCTCACATCTAAAGATTTGGTTGCATTATCTTAGCTTGATTTTTGACCAAAACAGTTTGGCGCCCACCGTGGGGCAATTGGTGCTTCATTTCTGAGAAATGTTGTTCGTTTTGTTCATTTTGGTTCATCACCTTCAACCGCATGGCTTCTCAAGGAAAAACCACTTCAAGTGCAATGCCAGCAGTCAGTTCATCCCAGGGCGTTCCACCTTTGCCTCCACCACCTTCTGGATCCCAGAAGAATGCTGAAAAGAGACCGACTCCTATTTTCTCAAAACCTCCAACTTCTTCTGCATCTTATACTCCTACTACTAGTGACCTCTTTACTTTAATTTTGCAGATGAAGGATCACATACAGCAGCAGGATAAGACTAACGAAAAGATTCTCAGAGAAATTGGAGATATCAAGAAACAGAAGAGATCAGCAGAGGATCATTCCCCATTGATGCCTAGGTCTTTGAATTTCGACACTCCAGTCATAACCTCCCAGCATTCTGCAGCTCCAGATGTCCAATACTTGGGTGGAATAAGAGGAGTGCAATACTGATCCTCAGCAATGACTCAGGCCCTAGGATCCTATTTTCAACCAGCAGGATCCTTCTCTCAGTATCAAGGATCCTTCGCTAGCTCATGAGGATACATGGGGACGCAGCAGGTTCAAGGATCCTCTCAGGTTCAAGGATCCTCCTTTCAGCCTCAAGGATCCTCTCAGGTTTTCGGATCCATGGATTATCCTCCAAGACCCCCATTCACAGTGCATCAAGGACCCAATGTTTCTCAGGATCAAGGATCCTTAAGAAGCTTGCAGCTTGGAAGTTCAGATGTCCATCAAGGAGACTTCATCCCAATGCAAATCATTGCTTCTTCAGGTCCTTCAATTATACCAGAATCTCGACAATATGGATTCACATCTGGGATTCCGAACTTGAATCCACCGGGAGGCCTTGGATACATGACATGAAGGCAGTCCCATCCACTTATCATCAATGTGTGAAGCTTCCTAGTCCATGGGGAGTGGTGAAAATTGAGAGTGATCAGCAAGAGGCTAAGAATTGCTACACATCATCAATGAAACCAGCCTCAAGGCCAAGGGAGCAATAGCAATTAAAGTATCCTCCAAGGGATTTCTTGGAGGCTAGAGAGCAGGATGTGAAAGAAATCCTTATGGATCCTCATGATCCTGAATCCAAGATCTACATAGGATCAGGGATCCTTGGCAAAATAGAAGAGGATTTGGTATCCTTCCTCAAGAGGAGAAAAACTACCTTTGCATGGAAACACGAGGATATGACAGGTATATCTAAAGATATAATTACTCATAAACTTGGCATTGACAAGTCATTCAAACCAATCCATCAAAAGAGGAGGATGTTTGCACCAGAGAGAAATGCCATTATCCAGGAGGATGTAGAAAAATTACTCCGAGCAGGTATGATTAGAGAGGTCAAGTATCCAAGATGGTTGGCCAATGTGGTTGTTGTTCAAAAGAAAAACGGAAAGTGGAGGGTATGTGTCGATTTCACTGATTTAAATAAGGCATGTCCCAAGGATCCTTTCCCATTGCCCCACATTAACTCCATGGTGGATGCTACAATGGGCCACGAACTGTTAACCTTTATGGATGCTTCCTCTGGATTTCAACAAATTCAGATGGAACCATCTAATCAAGAGGATACAGCCTTTATGACCCCAACTGGTATTTATTGTTATATTGCTATGCCATTTGGACTAAGAAATGCAGGTGCTACTTATCAAAGGCTAGCCAATATGATGTTCAAGGATCAAATTGGACACACTATGGAAGTCTATATAGATGACATGGTGGTTAAGTCTAAAAAAGCCGAGGATCACCTTAGAGACTTGGAGGAAGCATTCGATATCCTTGATAAATTTAATATGAAACTAAATCCTTCCAAGTGTCACTTTGGTGTAAAAGTAGGTAAATTCCTAGGGTATATGGTGACAAAAAGAGGCATTGAAGCAAGTCCAGAGCAGATTAAGGCTATTGTGAACATCAAATCACCTGCCAATGCTAAGGATGTGCAAAGATTAACAGGCAGGATCGCATCCTTAAACAGGTTCATATCCAAATCCTCAGAAAAATGCAAGGAATTTTATGACATTTTGAGGAAGAACAAAAAATTTGATTGGACTGAAAAGCACGAAAATGCTCTCAAAGCTCTTAAGGATTACCTATCCTCAGCTCCTGCCTTTATAAAACCAGAAAAAGGGGATATATTATCCTTTTACCTAGCAGTATCCTCAAAAGCAGTAAGTGTGGTCCTTGTTAAGGATCACCAAGGTACACAACATCCTGTTTATTATGTAAGTAAGAGTTTACTTGATGTTGAATCCAGGTATTCACACTTAGAGAAACTTATTCTTGCATTAATTATGGCATCTACTAAATTAAGACATTATTTTGAGACTCATGCCATTATTGTTAAGACTAATTTTCCAATTAAGAATGTTCTCAGGAAACCTGAAGTGTCAGGAAGGATGGCCAAATGGGCAGTGAAGCTTAGTGCTTATGATATAAGATATGAGCCTAGAATTGCCATTAAATCCCAGGCCTTAGTTGACTTTGTGGCAGTTTTCAGTAGTGACTTGCAAAAGGAAGCTGAGTTAGAAGTCCAACAGCTTGAAGAAACTAAGGATCCTTGGATACTCTTCACTGATGGAGCCTCTAATGTCAAAGGAACAGGACTTGGAATACTACTAAAATCGCCACAGGGGGACATAATACCCCACTCCATAGCTTGTGAGTTTCAAACTACTAATAATGAGGTTGAGTATGAAGCCTTGATAGCTGGTTTGCAAATTGCCAAGCATATGAGGATCAGGTATCTTGAGGTACATGTAGATTCATTATTAATCACTAATCACTTTAATGGATCCTATGCTGTTAAAGGTGAAAAACTAATCAAATATTTAGAGATAGTCAAAGAATTGGCACTCTCTTTTGTTTCCTTTAGTTTGACACAGGTACCAAGGGAAGAGAATACAGAGGCTGATGCATTAGCCAATCTAGGATCATCCTTGAAGATCCCGGAGGATATCAGGATCCCTATTATCCACATCCTGACACCTGCTATCAAGGATCATGTAGCCATGGAGATAGGAGAGGATTCTGCAATCATCCCTGGTGATGATACTCAATCTCATTCAGGATCATGGATCCTTCCAATCATGAGATACATACAACATGGAGAGATTCCTACAGGAGAAAACCCTAGGGCTTTCAAAATCAAGGTATCTCAATTTACAATATTGAATAACATATTATATAAACGATCTATTGCAGGACCATATCTAAGATGCATTGAGGATCCTGAAATCCAACAAGTCCTAAAGGATTTTGATGAAGGAGATTGTGGAAACCACACTGGGGGCAGGGCATTATTCTCAAGGATCCTGAGAACAGGACACTATTGGCCTACTATGAAGAAGGATGCTGTGGATTATGCTAAGAAGTGTGATCCTTGTCAGAGACATAGTAATATCCTTCACCAACCAGCAGAACTTTTGCATCCTATATCCTCCTCTTGGCCATTTATGAGATGGAGAATGGATATAGTTGTTAAGCTTCCTAAGGCACCTGGTGGAAAAATATTCATGCTTTCTGTTAGGGGATGATTTTCCTATGATCAGTGATCCTCAATTACTGTTAGGCTTGGTGATCCTTAATTCTGTTTGAATTGGTGATCCTCAGGAAGTATTGTAGGATCAGGATCATGGATCATCATAGTGATCCTTATACTAACGGTTGTCTACTTTGAATATGAAGTTGTTTTGCAGGAGTACGAGCTTGGACTTGGTCTTGGCGATATTCCTGGGGCATATTCCATATTTATTCCGCACGTGCATGGCAGAAATGGACGTTGTGGAGGTCGTGTAGGACTTGCACCAAATGCGGAAGGTTTGTTAGCTTAGATATTTTCCATTTTTAAAAGGGGTAGCGAGCTAAATAGAAAACACTTGGCTATTTTTATCTTAACACACACTCTCGCAACTGCTCTCACCAGCTCTTACAATTCACTTGGCGATTACACACTTTTTTTCACATTACACTATAGTGATCCTTGTAATTAGCTCGCTATCATCCGAAGTTGTAATATATTTCTTGTTTAATCTGAGTTGGTGATCGGTAGTTTCCATCACCCGAGGTTTTTTATGCCGGAGATCAACTCTTGATCAAGGGTTTTTTCCTCGTATAAATCATTGTGTCACTTGTTCATTTCATTTCTGAGTGATCCTCATTATTGTTCATTACTTCAAGCATCATACCTCACTACAAAAGATTTGGTTACATTGTCTTGCTTGATTTTTGACCAAAACAGTTTGGCGCCCACCGTGGGGCAATTGGTGTTTCATTCCTAAGAAGATTCATATTTTTGTGGTCATTTTGGTTCGTTACAGTCAAACAGATGGCTTCCTCAACGAAGAACACTTCAAGTTTAATGCCGTCATTCAGTTCTTCACAAGGCGTTCCTCCTTTGCCTCCACCACCTTCTGGATCCCAGAAGAATGCTGAAAATGCTGCGAGAAAACCAACTCCCGTTTTTCCTAAACCACCAACTTCTTCTGTTTCTACTAATCCTACTACTAGTGATCTTTTTATTTTGATTTTGCAGATGAGGGATCACGCACAAGAGCAGGACAAAACCAATGAAAGGATCCTCCGGGAGATCGCTGAGATCAAGAAACAGAAGAAATCAGTGGAGGATCATTCCCCATTGATGCCCAGATCGCTGAATTTCGACACTCCGGTCATGACCTCCCAGCATTCAGCAGCTCCGGATGTCCAATACTTGGGTGAATTTCCAGGAAGGCGTTATGGAACAACAACAATGACCCAGACTCTAGGATCTTACTTTCAACCTTCCGGAGCCTCTGTTCAGCATCAAGGATCCTTCGCCAATTCAGGAGGGTACATGCAGATGCAGTCAGCTCAAGGATCCTCCCAGGTCCAAGGATCCTCCCAGGTCCAAGGATCCTCCCAGATCCAAGGATCCTCCCGGGTCCAAGGATCCTCCCAGGTCCAAGGATCCTCCCGGGTCCAAGGATCCTCTCAGGTCCTAGGATCCTCTATGGCTCCAGGATCCTTTCAGGTTCAAGGATCCTCTTAGCTTCAAGGATCCAACATCTTTCAGGATCAAGGATTTTTGAGAAGTATGCAGCCCCCGAGCACCGATGTTCATCAAGGAGACTTCATACCAATGCAAACCGTTGCTTCCTCTGGTCCTTCAATCATACCAGAGTCTCGTCAATATGGATTCACATCTGGAATTCCAAACACGAATCCTGTGGGAGGTAACACTTTTAATAATTCATATAACACTAACCATGGCTCTATGCAGGATACAGGTATCAATCAAGCTATGGCTAGGGAATTACAGAAGCTTAAGGATATGATATCCAGTGTTCCAGGAGTGGTCAAGCCCATTCCTGAGATTGCAGATGGTAGCCATAGGATATCTCGTTTTGCACCACCTTTATGTGATGCTGAGATACCCAAAAGGTTCCAGATACCATCCATGAAGCTGTATGATGGTTCAACAGATCCAGAGGAGCATGTGGCTCAATACAGGGAGAGGATGGAGATCAATCCAATTCCTGAAAGGTTAAAAGAAGCATGTCTATGCAAGGGATTTGGATCCATACTCACAGGATCTGCACTTAAATGGCTGCTAAGTCTTCCCCCTTACTCTATTACTTCATTTGCTAATCTAGTTAATTTGTTTAATAGTCAATTCTCTTGTAGTAGAAAATTTGAACGATTAACTAGTGATCTATATAGGGTGACACAAGGTCAAAATGAATCACTTAGAGATTACATCACTAAGTTTAGCAAAGAATCCTTAGATATTCCTAATTTGGATATTGCTACGGCTGTAGGAGCCTTTAAAATGGGATTGCTTAGGGATTCATTATTCTATGATGACCTTGTCATGACACCTTGCAGGAATCTAGATGAAGTAAGAACTAGGGCCCTTAGGTTCATCCGCCTAGAGGATGACAAAAGGATCCAGGATAGATTGACAGGATCCTCAAAACAGGAGAAACAAGGATCCTACTTCAGGAACAACAAATCCAAGTCCTACAACCATGGTTGTAAAAGTCTCGCCTAGGCTCCGAGTATTCCCCGAGTACTCGCTACAAGGTAGGCTGCCGAGGCACGAGTACTGGTCTCCCAGGCTAATTACTCCCCGAGTAATCTCCGCCTAAGCTGAGTACTTCCCGAGTACTCCCGAATCCGACTAGGGAGTGCCTAGCGACTTTTGTAACCATGCCTACAACAAGTCTGATAACCAGAACGTGCATGCAGTGGAACAAGAAGAGGATGATGAGGATTATCCTCCCATTTCTGAATACTGTTTTTCTGTTGATAACAATGAACTAATTCTTGCAATGTAGAATCTTGGTGAGAAAGCTAGGTGGCCAAGGAAAAGTGATAAACCAGCTGCTACAAAGGATAAGTCCAAGTGGTGTGCATATCATGAGGATTTCGGGCATCTCACTGAAGAGTGTATTGCACTAAGAAAGGAAATTGGTTACTTGTTGAGCAAGGGGCATTTGAAGGAACTTTTGGGACGAAAAAAGTCGAGGATCCAGGATCCTGAAAGGATCCCGGAAAGGGCTCCTGCTCCTCCAGCAGATGCACAAGTTATAAACTTCATATCCGGTGGATCAGACGTTTGTGGTACCTCCTTTTCAGCAGCAAAAAGACATGCTAAGGAAACCAAGATGGATAATGGAGACAGACCCGTCCGGACCTCCGTTGTTACCCAGGATAAAGTCATAACCTTTGATGAGGATGATCGTGTTGATGTCCAGGATCCTCATCATGATGGTCTTGTAATTACACTGTTTATTTCTAATCATTTTGTTCGCAGGATCCTTATAGATGGAGCAATCTCTGTGAACATCATTCATCTTGATGTCCTCAAGAAGATGAACATCCCGGAGTCTGATATTGTCCCAAGATCCTCAGTACTTGTGGGATTCAGTGGAGAAACCAAGAATACATTGGGGGACATCAAACTCCCAATCTATATTGAAGGATTGCATTCTTATAAAAAATTTTGTGTTATAGATTGCTTATCTTGTTGTAATGTTATCCTTGGCAGGCCATGGATACATGACATAAAGGCAGTCCTATCCACCTATCATCAATGTGTAAAGCTTCCAAGTCCATGGGGAGTGGTGAAAATTGAGAGTGATCAACAAGAGGCTAAGAATTGTTACACATCATCAATGAAGCCAGCCTCAAGACCAAGGGAGCAATAGCAATTAAAGTATCCTTCAAGAGATGTCTTGGAGGCAAGAGAGCAGGATGTAAAAGAAATCCTCATGGATCCTCATGATCCTGAATCCATAGTCTTCATAGGATCAGGGATCCTTAGCAACATTGAGCAGGATCTAGTATCCTTCCTTAAGAGGAGGAAATCTACCTTTGCCTGGAAGCATGAGGACATGGCAGGTATATCCAAAGATATAATTACTCATAAACCTGGCATTGACAGGTCATTCAAGCCAATTCATCAAAAGAGGAGGAAGTTTGCACCTGAAAGGAATGCTATTATCCAGGAAGAAGTAGATAACTACTTCAGGCAGGTATGATAAGAGAGGTTAAGTATCCAAGATGGTTAGCCAATGTGGTAGTTGTTCAAAAGAAAAATGGAAAGTGGAGGGTATGTGTCGATTTTACTGATTTAAACAAGGCATGTCCCAAGGATCCTTTCCCATTACCCCACATTGACTCCATGGTGGATGCTACCGCAGGTCATGAGTTGTTGACTTTTATGGATGCTTCATCTGGATTTCAACAAATTCAGATGGAACCATCTGATCAAGAGGATACAGCCTTTATGACCCCAACTGGTATATATTGTTATATTGTTATGCCATTTGGACTAAGGAATGCAGGTGCTACTTATCAAAGGCTAGTCAATATGATGTTCAAGGAACAAATTGGACACACTATGGAAGTCTATATTGATGACATGGTGGTTAAGTCCAAGAAAGCTGAGGATCACGTTAAAGACTTGGAGGAAGCATTCAATATCCTTGATAAATTTAATATGAAACTAAATCCTTCCAAGTGTCATTTTGGTGTTAACGCAGGTAAATTCTTAGGCTATATGGTGAAAAAGAGGGGCATTGAAGCAAGTCCAGAGCAAATCAAGGCTATTGTGAATATCAAATCTCCTGCCAATGCTAAGGATGTGCAAAGATTGACAGGCAGGATCGCAGCCTTGAACAGATTTATATCCAAATCCTCAGAAAAGTGCAAGGAATTCTATGACATCCTGAGGAAGAACAAGAAATTTGAATGGACTGAAAAGCATGAAGGTGCCCTTAAAGCTCTTAAGGATTACCTATCCTCAGCCCCGGTCTTGATGAAACCAGAAAAGGGGGATATATTATCCTTATACCTAGCAGTATCCTCAAATGCAGTAAGTGCGGTCCTTGTTAAGGATCACCAAGGTACACAACATCCTGTTTATTATGAAAGTAAGAGTTTACTTGATGCTGAATCCAGGTATTCACACTTAGAGAAACTTGTCCTTGCATTGATTATGGCATCTACTAAATTAAGACATTATTTTGAGACTCATGCCATTATTGTTAAGACTAATTTTCCAATTAAGAATGTTCTCAGGAAACCTGAAATGTCAGGAAGGATGGCTAAGTGGGCAGTGAAGCTTAGTGCATATGATATAAGATATGAACCAAGGACTGCCATCAAATCCCAAGCCTTAGCTGACTTTATGGCAGTTTTAGTAGTGATTTGCAAAAGGAAGCTGAGTTAGAAGTCCAACAGCTTGAAGAAACTAAGGATCCTTGGATACTCTTCACTGATGGAGCCTCTAATGTAAAAGGAACAGGGCTTGGAAAACTACTAAAATCGCCACAGGGGGACATAATACCCCACTCCATAGCTTGTGAATTTCAAACTACCAACAATGAGGCTGAGTATGAAGCCTTGATAGCTGGCTTGCAAATTGCTAAGCATATGAGGATCAGGTATCTTGAGGTACATGTAGATTCTTTATTAATCACTAATCACTTTAATGGATCCTATGCTGTTAAAGGTGAAAAGTTAATCAAATATTTAGAGATAGTCAAAGAATTGGCACTCTCTTTTGTTTCCTTTAGTTTGACACAGGTACCAAGGGAAGAGAATGCAGAGGCTGATGCATTAGCCAATCTAGGATCATCCTTGAAGATCCTGGAGGATATCAAGATCCCAATTATCCATATCCTGACCCCTGCTATCGAGGATCATGTAGCTATGGAGATAGGAGAAGATTCTGCAATCATCCCTAGTGATGATACTCAATCACATTTAGGATCATGGATCATCCCAATAATGAGATACATACAACATGGAGAGATTCCTACAGGAGAAAACCCCAGGGCTTTCAAAATTAAGGTATCTCAATTTACAATATTGAATAATATGTTGTATAAACGATCTCTTGCAGGACCATATCTAAGATGCATTGAGGATCCTGAAATCCAAGAAGTCCTAAAGGATTTCCATGAAGGAGATTGTGGAAACCACGCTGGGGGCAGGGCATTATTCTCAAGGATCCTGAGGACAGGATACTATTGGCCCACTATGAAGAAGGATGTTGTGGAGTATGCCAAGAAGTGTGATCCTTGTCAGAGACACAGTAATATCCTTCACCAACCAGCAGAACTTTTGCATTCTATATCCTCTTCTTGGCCATTTATGAGGTGGGGAATGGATATAGTTGGTAAGCTTCCTAAGGCACCTGGTGAAAAAGTATTCATGCTTGCTATGACTGATTACTTCTCCAAGTGGATAGAGGCTGAAGCCTTTGCTCAAGTCAGAGAAAAGGAAGTTATATCCTTTATTAAAAGAAACATTATTACTAGATTTGGTATCCCTTCTGAAATTGTTTGTGATAATGGATCCCAATTTATTGGGAATAGAACCAGTAACTTTTGTGACAGCTGGGGGATTAAGATGATAACATCAACACCAGTCCACCCACAAGCTAATGGTCAGGCAGAATCATCCAACAAGATCATCATCAACAATTTGAAGAAAAAGCTTGGAACCAAGAAAGGAAAATGGGCAGAAGAACTACCCTATGTGCTTTGGGCTGATAGGACAACTCCCAAGAATGCCACTGGCCAAACTCCATTCTCTTTGGTATTTGGAGCAGAGTCAGTGATCCCTACAGAGATGGTGGTTCCTACTGCAAGAACAAGCATTCGTGATCCTGAAGAAAATGCTGAAAACTTGATTCAAGACTTGGATACTATAGAAGAAATCAGGGATTTGGCAAGGATAAGGATGGCCAGTTATCAACAAAGGATGGCTGGAGCCTACAACAAAAATGTCAGGATCAGGAAATTCCAAGTTGGTGATATGGTATTAAGGAAAGCATTTCAGAATACCACCAATCCTGCTGATGGAAAGTTGGCACCAAAATGGGAAGGCCCTTATTTGATTGAAGCTGAAGTAGGAAAGGGGGCATATCGATTGCTAACAATGGAAGGTGATTTGCTACCAAGAGCTTGGAACGCTGTCCATTTGAAGAAATATTTCATGTGACAAGGATCCATGATCCTTACTTGACAAATATCCTTGAAGGATCCTTACAGAACAGATGATCCTCATTTTGGTAACATTCTATTCTCAAACTATTTCATTCTTTAGTTATCATATATAAGGATAAGGATCCTGCATCCTTTATCCTCCTTTCACTTGATTCTGAGTTTTAAAGGTTCAGGTATCCTTATCTAAGGATTGAGTATCCACAGAAGTATCCAGTTATTTGGGCTTGACCCCAGTTATTTGGGCTTGACCCCAGTTTGGGCCTGTCCCTAGTTTCGCCAGTAGCGCACGATGATCCTGGTATAGTTCATGGCAATGGGACCAGTACTCACTTTAGGGGCTGACAATTTCATTGTACTGGCTATATTCAGGATCCTACGTATAATGGTAGACGTACCATACATCCGTTCCTAAGGTTTCTAACGTTTTCACGTTAACTAAGGTTTTGGCATTTTCATGTCACTAAGTTTGGATAGTCGCCAGTGAAGGCCATAATCCAGTTTACACACGATCTTTGGGCTTGTCCCCAGTTATCCTTTGGGCTTGTCCCCAGTTATCCTTTGGGCTCGTCCCCAGTTATCCTTTGGGCTTGTCCCCAGTTATCCTTTGGGCTTGTCCCCAGTATATTGGGCTTGTCCCCAGAATTGTTGGGCTTGTCCCCAGTTACTAACTCTTATCTTATATTGGCTTAGTCCTAAGTTGTATCCTATTTCAGGTTTATGGAGATAAACGACCAAGGATCCTTGATCCTTACCTTCTACTAAGGTTTGTCCTTTGGTTATCCTGATTATAAGTGTTAAAGGTTAGGATCCTAACTTGGATCCTCAGGTATGATCCTTAACCATTTTGCTTTTATTATTCATTTGAGTTACCCTTATCCTTTGACAACTGAACTTATGATCCTTAAACTACACTACTTTTCAGAACTTGTCGACTATGGGATATGTGATCCTTGATCATATCCTAAACTTTTTGAGGATATTTATTAAATTTTTCTTTACTTGATAAGTTTATACAAAATGTATATCACAACAATTGAAAAGTAAAGTACCAACAAGGATAGCAACACGGGAGATAGCCAAAAAGTTAAAGTTATTTTATTCACAAAACATTAAACCCTTTAAGGTTGTCAAAATTGCCAACCCACGTTTCTACCAGCAAAACGTGGCCCGTTTACGGGTCTTTATAGTGCAGGAAATAAAAGACGGAAGGATAACGAGTGGCTTCATCCCCCAAACAGAGGATCCATCCACCACCCATTATCCTGCCTATTGTTCAAGTATCTATGATCCTTCACCCTAGAAACTATTGTCTAAAGTTATTACAACCCATCATTGTTCAACAAAAACATCATAACCAAACAACCAAACTTAAAAAATGGGCTCCGGCTACGTCTAGAAATGTCCTTCATCGCCCATCCATGCAGCTTACACCTTCGCTGCATCACCATCTCCTCCAGCTCCAGTATCCTTCACATGATCCTTGCCACTGCCACCAGCCTCAATTGCCAGAACCTCATCAGCCTCTTCTTCGTCCTCCAACTCAGCCAGCCTAGCCTTCCAGCCCTCCATGTCCCAGTTGCTCCTGTCAAAATTAGGATCCTGAGCTGCTTGGGCCATCTGCAACTTGGTCTTGTACATGGCAATGGCAGCGGAGACTTTAGCATCCTGCATGATCTCGTGCTTCTCATAGTCAGCATTGATCTGAGCTGCAACCGCCTGAGTTTTGGCATCATTGAGGTCCTTTTCGAGGGAGGCAATCTTGTGATCCTTGAGCACCGCCACTTTTTGGAGGTCAGAGTATTTCTCCTCAATCTCTTCGACGTTCCCAACATAGTCCTCGGTTTCAGCAAATTTCTGCAAAGAAGACAGTGCAAAGCTCAGGATCACGTGATCCTCAACTGGGCAAGATAATTAAGCTAAGTCAGTGATCCTTACCTCAGCAAAATACTCAAGGAACTGATGACGGATCAGAGGCAAGCCTTCTAGATTGTCAGCCTCAGAGGTCTTCCTTTTCTTACCACCCTTGCCCTTAGAAGTGGTTGCTTTGGGGACTATGACGGAGGGGCTAACAGCTGACTTTTTCTTTCCGGATCGGACGGTGTCGAGATCAGTGACACTAAAGCGAGAAGCAGACTTTGACGACTTTCCAGCACCTACACACCCAAAACAGATAAGTATCCTTATCCCATTTCTATTTCACTATTTATTTAAACATTTAATTATGCAAAAAGCAGGATACTTACTTGACATCGTGACAGAACCTGAGGATACCTCTTGAGAATCCTGGGTATTTGCTTTAAATGATCTTATTTCAGGATCAAGCCTCTGGAAAGCAGCAAGCCTTTCCTTTGTTGTAGGTGTTGTGATGAGGTGTGTAACAGTAATAGCTGCAAAATAGAAACAAAAGCATGTTAGTGATCCTCAGTAGAAACAAGGTCATCTGGTGATCCTTTACAGGATCCTCTATCCTACCATGGGTGTTCTATTTTCTAGGCAGATCCTTTCCATCTGGGAGAGAATCCCTTCTGACAAAAAAGAATCGTCGTTTCCAGTTGGTGTCATTTTTGGTGACTTTGAAGATGGGGTGTTCATCACCGGGTTTGCGTTTGAGAAGATATCGATGGGATCCATAGCTGACAAGGTCGTATAATTCTGTTAGCTCCGACATTCCCAGATTAATTCCTTCGTGCTCAAAGATTCTTTCAAGGGTATACAAGACCCTCCACATCATTGGCATCGCTTGGATGTAGGAGAGGCCAGTGAGAGAAAAGAAGGATTGGGTGAAATCTGGAAAAGGATACGAGTACCCTATTGTAAATGGTGTGACCGGAAAGGCTACCCAGGTTTCAGAAATATAATCACTAAGAACGGTGGGATCAAATGGTTTGAAATCGGTGTTCGCCGGGAAACAATGGCGGATTTTGTCTATCTGTGGATCAGTGAAGCAACATCGTTCTTTTGCAGAATCTTTTATGATCCCTTGGCTTTTCAAGGGGCTGTCCTTCTTGGGATCCTTAGCCGGTGAGGATCTTAGCATCATCTTGATTATGACGGTGGTGAAGAAGAAGAAACAGAGTAAGAAGATGAAGAGAGAAAGGAGAGAGAATTACCTGATCAAGTCTTCGAAAGAGGATTTAAAGAGGAAACGCTCGAATTTAAATGCTCTCTAACCCTTATCTCTTAATTCAATTTATAATGATGATCTTGCAGGGTAGTCACTTCAGTGACGTCAGGATGGTAACGGCTAGTCCGACTACAACGGCTAGTTATCCGTTGGTTTGTTACGGATAAAAACGAGAAAATAAAACTCGTTTATTTACATTTCACTCCTTGTATTTTGGGGGCAATTGTTAGGGGATGATTTTCCTATGATCAGTGATCCTCAATTACTGTTGGGCTTGGTGATCCTTAATTCTGTTTGAATTGGTGATCCTCAGGAAGTATTGTAGGATCAGGATCATGGATCATCATAGTGATCCTTATACTAATGGTTGTCTACTTTGAATATGAAGTTGTTTTGCAGGAGTACGAGCTTGGACTTGGTCTTGGCAATATTCCTGGGGCATATTCCATATTTATTCCGCACGTGCATGGCAGAAATGGACGTTGTGGAGGTCGTGTAGGACTTGCACCAAATGCGGAATGTTTGTTAGCTTAGATATTTTCCTTTTTTAAAAGGGGTAGCGAGCTAAATAGAAAACACTTGGCTATTTTTAGCTTAACACACACTCTCGCAACTGCTCTCACTAGCTCTTACAATTCACTTGGCGATTACACACTTTTTTTTTCACATTACACTATAGTGATCCTTGTAATTAGCTCGCTATCATCCGAAGTTGTAATATATTTCTTGTTTAATCTGAGTTGGTGATCGGTAGTTTCCATCACCCGAGGTTTTTTATGCCGGAGATCAACTCTTGATCAAGGGCTTTTTCCTCGTATAAATCATTGTGTCAATTGTTCATTTCATTTCTGAGTGATCCTCATTATTGTTCATTACTTCAAGCATCATACCTCACTACAAAAGATTTGGTTACATTGTCTTGCTTGATTTTTTACCAAAACACTTGCTATAACTGATTACTTCTCGAAGTGGATAGAGGCTGAAGCCTTTGCTCAAGTCAGAGAAAAGGAAGTGATATCCTTTATTAAAAGAAATATTATTACTAGATTTGGTATCCCTTCTGAAATTGTTTGTGATAATGAATCCCAATTTATTAGGAATAGAACTACTAACTTTTGTGACAGCTGGGGGATTAAGATGATAACATCAACACCAGTCCACCCACAAGCTAATGGCCAGGCACAATCATCCAACAAGATCATCATCAACAATTTGAAGAAGAAGCTTGGATCCAAGAAAGGAAAGTGGGCAGAAGAACTACCTTATGTACTATGGGCTGATAGGATAACTCCCAAGAATGCCACTGGCCAAACTCCATTTTCTTTGGTATTTGGGGCAGAATCAATGATTCCTACAGAGATGGTGGT
This sequence comes from Helianthus tuberosus, assembly GCA_030545235.1. NCBI lineage: Eukaryota > Viridiplantae > Streptophyta > Magnoliopsida > Asterales > Asteraceae > Helianthus > Helianthus tuberosus. Next base: position 41,824 of record JARYGA010041951.1, read on the forward strand.
TCCTACTGCAAGAACAAGCATTCGTGATCCTGAAGAAAATGCTGAAAACTTGGTTCAATATTTGGATACTATAGAAGAACTCAGGGATTTGGCAAGGATAAGGATGGCCAGTTATCAACAAAGGATGGCCGGAGCTTACAACAAAAATGTCAGGATCAGGAAATTCCAAGTTGGTGATATGGTGTTGAGGAAAGCATTTCAGAATACCACCAATCCTGCTGATGGAAAGTTGGCACCAAAGTGGGAAGGCCCTTACTTGATTGAAGCTGAGGCAGGAAAGGGGGCATATCGATTGCTAACAATGGAAGGTGATTTGCTACCAAGAGCTTGGAATGCTGTCCACTTGAAGAAATACTTCATGTAATAAGGATCCGTGATCCTTACCTGACAAGTATCCTTGAAGGATCCTTACAGGACAGAGGACCCTCATTTTGGTAATATTCTAATCTCAAACTATTTCATTCTTTAATTATCTTATATAAGGATAAGGATCCTGCATCCTTTATCCTCCTTTCACTTGAATCTGAGTTTTGCAGAAGGTTTAGGTATCCTTAACAAAGGATTGAGTATCCACAGAAGTATCCAGTTATTTGGGCTTGACCCCAGTTTGGGCATGTCCCCAGTATCGCCAGTAGCGCATGATGATCTTGGTACAGTTCATGGCAATGGGACCAATACTCGCTTTAGGGGCTGACAATTTCATTGTACTGGCTGTATCCGGGATCCTACGTATAATGGTAGACGTACCATACATCCGTTCCTAAGTGTTTTGGTCAAAAATCAAGCAATGACAATGTAACCAAACTTTCTGTTGTGAGGTATGATGCTTGAATTGATGAACAATAATAAGGATCACTATGAAGTGTAATGAACAAATGACACGAAGATTTATACGGGGAAAAAGCCCTTGATCAAGAGTTGATCTCCGGCACAAAAAACCCCGGGTGATGGAAACTACCGATCACCAACTCAAATTAAACAAACAATCTGTTACAACTTTGGATGATAGCGAGCTAAGTACAAGGATCACTATAGTGTAACGTGTAGAAATGTATGAAAAATGCTAAGTGTTTTGTCGAGAGCCAGTGAGAGCGGTTGTATGAGTGTATGTGTAGCCAAAAATAGCTAAGTGTCTCTAATATAGCTCGCTACCCCTTTACAAATAGAAAATATCAAGCCTAACTAACATTCCGCAAATGGTGCCAGTCTTCCACGACTCCACAACATCCATTTCTGGCCAAGCACGTGCGGAATAGACTAAGAATATTCTCCAGGAATGTCGCCAAGACTAAGTCCAAGTTGATATTCCTGCAAAACATTCACGAATTCAAAGTAGACAATCGTTAGTACTGGGATCCTTATAGTTATCCATAATCCTGATCCTGATCCTGCAACACTTCTGAGGATCACTACTTCAGACAGAATTGAGGATCACTAAATCCAACAGCAAATAAGGATCACTGGTCATTTAGAAATCCACCCCTAACAATTGCCCCCAAAATATAAGGAGTAAATATGTAAATAAATGAGTTATATTTTGTTGATCTTATCCGCATTTAACCAACGGATAACTAGCCGTTATAAGTGGACTAGCCGTTACGATCATGACGTCAGTGAGGTGATTATCCTGCAAAATCATCATTATAAATAGGAGTTATAGATAGGGATCGATTAGCATTCAAATTCAAGAGAACTCCCTTTAAATTCTCATCTGACGATCAAGCAGGTAACTCTTTTCCTCTTCTTCCTTTACGTTTTCTTTCTCCATTCATCTTTCTTTACCTTCTTCAAATCAAGATGATGCTGAAATCCTCACCAGCCAAGGATCATAAGAAGGAAAGTCCTCTCAAGAGCTAGGGGATCCTGGAAGATTCGGTGAAAGAAATATGTTGTTTCTCTGATCCACAAATAGATAGAATTCGCCACTATTTTCCGGCAAATACTGTTTTCAAACCATTCGTTCCCACCGTTTTAAGCGATTATGTCTCTGAAACTTGGGTAGCTTTCCCAGTCACACCTTTCACAATAGGATATTCGTATCCCTTTCCAGACTTTACCCAATCCTTTTTCTCCCTCACCGGCATCTCCTATATTCAAGCTATGCCAATGATCTGGAGGGTCTTGTATACCCTTGAAAGGATCATTGAGCAAGAAGGAATTGACTTGGGAATGTCTGAATTAGCCGAGATGTATGACCTTACCACATTTGGATTCCACCGATATCTATTCAAGCGTAAACCCGGAAAAGAACATCCCATCTTTAGAGCTACTAAAAACGATATCAACTGGAAACGGCGGTTCTTCTTCGTCAGAAGGGACTCTATCCCGGATGGCCAGAATTTGCCAAAGGAATGGAGCATTGATGGTAGGATTGGAGGATCCTTAGAAGGATCACTAAGTAAGCTCATTCTGATAATGCTTACTAATATGCTTTTGTTTCTTTTTGTACAGCTATCACATTCTCGCATATCATTCCTTCAGCTGCCACCAAGGGGAGACTTGCTGCCTTTAGAAAGCTTGATCCTGAAACAAGATCATTCAAGACAATCACCCAAGATTCACAAGAGGTATCCTCAGGCTTTGTCACCATGTCAAGTAAGTATCCTGTTCTTTATATATTCAAATGTTTAAATAAATAGTTATATATGAATAGAATTAGGACACTTATCTGTTTTGGGTGTATAGGTGCTGGAAAATCATCAAGATCCGCTTCCAAATTTAGTGTCACTGAGCTAGACACCGTCCGATCCTCCAAGAAGAAGCTTCCTGCCAGCCCAACTGCTTCGATCCCCAAGGCACCCGCTAAAGGAAGGGGTGGCAAGAAAAGAAAAGCCTCCGAAGCTGAGGATCTGCAAGGTCTGCCCCTGATCCGCCACCAGTTCCTTGAATACTTCAACGAGGTAAGGATCCTTATCCCTGCTTTAGGTATCCAGCTTATTTGAGGATCACTTGTTCCTAAGCTGTTCTTTATCTTCTTTGCAGAAATTTGCTGAGATTGAAGACTATGTTGGGCATGTCGAGGAGCAGGACAAGAAGATTGCTGGCCTCCAACAAGTCGCATTGCTTAAGGATCTCAAGATTGCTGACCTCCAAAAGGATCTCAAAGATGCCAAAGCTCAGACAGCCACAATCCTGATTAATTTTGATTATGAGAGGAGCGAAATCACAGAGGATGCCAAGGTCTCTGCTGCCATAGCCATGTACAAGACCAAGCTACAAATGGCTCAAGAAGCTCAGGATCCTGCCTTTGACAGGAGCAACTGGGATGTAGAAGGCTGGAAGGCAAGGCTGGCTGAACTGGATGACGAGGAGGAGGCTGAGGAGGTTCTGGCAATTGAGGCTAGTGGTAGTGGCAAGGATCATGGTGGTGAAGCTAGTGGAGCTGGAGATGGTGATGCAGCGAAGGTGTAGGCTGCAACAATGGGCGATGATGGACATTTCTAGACGTAGCCGGAGCCCATTTTTTTTAGTTTGGTTATGGTTTTTTTTTTCTTTTTTTTTTTTTTTGCTTTGATGATGTTTTGGTAAACAATGGTTGGTCTGTATTTGAACAATAGTAACTAGGGTTGAGGATCATGGATGATCCTTTGAACAATAGGTAGGATTACAAATGGTGTAGGGATCCTCTATTTGGGGGATGAAGCCATTGTGATCCTGCCGTCTTTAATTTCCTGCACTCGTTAGACCTACAAACAATGGACACCCTTTGCCAACCCATGTGGACGGGCCACGTTTTGCTGGTAGAAACGTGGGTTGGCAATTTTGACAACCTTAAAAGGGTTTAAGCTTTTGTGAATAAAATGACTTTAACTTTTTGGCTATATCCTGTGTTGATATCCTTATTGTTATTTTATTTTTTCATTCTATTGTGATGTTTATCAAGTAAGGAAAAATTTAAAAAATATCCCTTAAGAGTTAAGGATATGATCAAGGATCACATAAAAAATAATTTAAGGATCATCATTTCAGTTGTCAAAGGATAAGTGTCACTTAAATACATAATGAATAGAATCAAAACAGTTTAGGATCATACCTGAGAACCCAAGTTAGGATCCTATTCTTCAACACTTAAAATTAGGATAACCCAAGATACAAACCTTAGTTGAAAGTAAGGGTCAAGAATCTTTGGCCATTTATCTTCACAAACCTGAAATAAGATATTACTCGGAACTGAGCCATCATAAGATGAATGTTAGTGACTGGGGACAAGCCCAACAATTCTGGGGACAAGCCCAAAGGATAACTGGGGACAAGCCCAAAGGATAACTGGGGACAAGCCCAAAGGATCGTATGTAAACTGGAGTATGGCCCTTACTGGCGACTATCCAAACTTAGTGACATGAAAATGCCAAAACCTTAGCTAACGTGAAAACGTTAGAAACCTTAGGAACGGATGTATGGTACGTCTACCATTATACGTAGGATCCTGAATATAGCCAGTACAACGAAATTGTCAGCCCCTAAAGCGGGTACTGGTCCCATTGCCATGAACTATACCAGGATCATCGTGCGTTATTGGCGAAACTGGGGACAGGCCCAGACTGGGGACTAGCCCAAACAACTGGATACTTCTGTGGATTCTCAATGCTTAGTTAAAGATACCTGAACCTTCAAAACTCAGAAATCAAGTAAAAGGAGGATAAAGGACGCAGGATCCTTATCCTTGTAAGAATAAAAAGAATGAAATAGTTTAAGATTGGAATGTTACCAGAAAGAGGATCATCTATCAGCGGGGATCCTTCAAGGATACTTGTCTGGTAAGGATCATGGATCATGATCACATGAAATATTTCTTCAAATGGACAGCATTCCAAGCTCTAGGTAGCAAATCACCCTCCATTGTTAGCAATCGATATGCCCCCTTTCCTGCTTCAGCTTCAATCAAATAGGGTCCTTCCCACTTTGGTGCTAGCTTTCCATCAGCAGGATTGGTGGTGTTTTGAAATGCTTTCCTTAATACCATATCCCCAACTTGGAATTTCCTGAGCCTGACATTTTTGTTGTAAGCTCCAGCCATCCTTTGTTGATAACTGGCCATCCTTATCCTTGCTAAATCCCTGATTTCTTCTATAGTATCCAAGTCTTGAATCAAGTTTTCAGCATTTTCTTCAGGATCACGAACGCTTGTTCTTGCAGTTGGAACCACCATCTCTGTAGGGATCACTGACTCTGCCCCAAATACCAAAGAAAATGGAGTTTGGCCTGTAGCATTCTTGGGAGTTGTTCTATCAGCCCACAGCACATAAGGTAGTTCTTCTGCCCATTTTCCTTTCTTGGATCCAAGCTTCTTCTTCAAATTGTTGATGATGATCTTGTTGGATGATTCTGCCAGACCATTAGCTTGTGGATGGACTGGTGTTGATGTTATCATCTTAATTCCCCAACTGTCACAAAAGTTAGTGGTTCTATTCCCAATAAATTGGGATCCATTATCACAAATAATTTCAGAAGGGATGCCAAATCTAGTAATAATATTCCTTTTAATAAAGGATATAACTTCCTTTTCTCTGACTTGAGCAAAGGCTTCAGCCTCTATCCACTTAGAGAAGTAATCAGTCATAGCAAGCATGAATACTTTTCCACCTGGTGCCTTAGGAAGCTTTCCAACTATATCCATTCCCCATCTCATGAATGGCCAAGAAGAAGATATAGGATGCAAGAGCTCTGCTGGTTGGTGAAGGATATTACTATGCCTCTGACAAGGATCACACTTCTTGGCATACTCCACAGCGTCCTTCTTCATAGTGGGCCAATAGTATCCTGTTCTCAGGATCCTTGAGAATAATGCCCTGCCCCCAGTGTGGTTTCCACAATCTCCTTCATGGAAATCCTTTAGGACTTCTTGAATTTCAGGATCCTCAATGCATCTCAAATATGGTCCTGCAAGAGATCGTTTATACAACATATTATTTAATATTGTAAATTGAGATACCTTAATTTTAAAAGCCCTTGGGTTTTCTCCTGTAGCACATCACCCATTTCTGGTTTCATTAAGGCTGGGGCTGAGGATAGGTAATCTTTAAGGGCTTTAAGGGCACTTTCTTGCTTCTCAGTCCATTTAAATTTCTTGTTTTTCCTCAGGATGTCATAGAACTCCTTGCACTTTTCTGAGGATTTGGATATGAATCTGTTCAAGGCTGTGATCCAGCCAGTCAACCTTTGCACATCCTTAGCGTTGGCAGGAGATTTGATATTCACGATAGCCTTAATTTGCTCTGGACTTGCTTCAATTCCCCTCTTTGTTACCATATATCCTAAGAATTTACCTGCCTTTACACCAAAATGACACTTAGAAGGATTTAGTTTCATATTAAATTTATCAAGGATATTGAATGCTTCCTCTAAGTCTTTAAGGTGATCCTCAGCTCTTTTGGACTTAACCACCATGTCATCAATATAGACTTCCATAGTGTATCCAATTTGTTCCTTGAACATCATGTTGACAAGCCTTTGGTAAGTAGCACTTGCATTCCTTAATCCAAATGGCATAGCAATATAACAGTATATACCAGTTGGGGTCATAAAGGCTGTATCCTCTTGATCGGATGGTTCCATCTGAATTTGTTGAAATCCAGATGAAGCATCCATAAAAGTTAACAACTCATGACCCGCGGTAGCATCCACCATGGAGTCAATTTGGGGTAATGGGAAAGGATCCTTGGGACATGCCTTGTTTAAATCTGTAAAATCGACACATACCCTCCACTTTCCATTTTTCTTTTGAACAACAACTACATTGGCTAACCATCTTGGATACTTAACCTCTCTAATCATACCTGCTCGAAGTAGCTTATCTACCTCTTCCTGGATAATAGCATTTCTTTCAGGTGCAAACTTCCTCCTCTTTTGATGAATTGGCTTGAATGACCTGTCAATGCCAAGTTTGTGAGTAATTGTATCCTTAGATATACCTGTCATGTCTTCATGTTTCCAGGCAAAGGTGGTCTTCCTTCTTTTGAGAAAGAATACTAGCTCTTGTTCAATATCGCTAAGGATCCCTGACCCTATGAAGATCTTGGATTCAGGATCATCAGGATCCATGAGGATTTCTTTCAAATCCTGTTCTCTTGCCTCCAAGACGTCTCTTGAAGGATACTTTAATTGCTATTGCTCCGTTGGTCTTGAGGCTGGTTTCATTGATGAGGTATAGCAATTCTTAGCCTCCTGTTGATCACTCTCAATTTTCACCACTCCCCATGGACTTGGAAGCTTTACACACTGATGATAGGTGGATGGAACTGCCTTCATATCATGTATCCATGGCCTGCCAAGGATAACGTTACAACACGATAAGCAATCAATAACACAAAACTTTTGATAAGAATGCAATCCTTCAATATAGATTGGGAGTTTGATGTCCCTCAATGTATTCTTTGTTTCTCCACTGAATCCCACAAGTACTGAGGATCTTGGGATAATATCGGACTCTTGGATATTCATTTTCTTAAGAACATCCAGCTGAATGATGTTCACAGAACTTCCTCCATCTATAAGGATCCTGCGAACAAAGTGGTTAGAAATAAACAATGTAATTACGAGACCGTCATGGTGAGGATCCTGGATGTCAACACGATCATCCTCATCAAAAGTAATGACTTTATCCTGGGTGACAATGGAGGTCCTGACGGGTCTGTCTCCATTATCCATCTTGGTTTCCTTAGCGTGTCTTTTTGCTGCTGAGAAGGATGTACCACAAATGTCTGATCCACCGGATATGAAATTTATGACTTGTGCATCTGCCGGAGGAGCAGGAGCCCTTTCCGGGATCCTTTCAGGATCCTGGGTTCTTGACTTCTTTCGCCCCAAGAGTTCCTTTAAATGCCCCTTGCTCAACAAATAACCAATCTCCTTTCTAAGTGCAATACATTCTTCAGTGAGATGCCCAAAATCCTCATTATATGCACACCTCTTGGATTTATCCTTTGTAGCAGCTGGTTTATCACTTTTCCTTGGCCACCTAGCTTTCTCACCTAGATTCTGCATTGCAAGGATTAGTTCATTGTTATCAACAGAGAAACAATATTCAGAAATAGGAGGATAATTCTCATCATCATTTTCTTGTTCCACTGCGTGCACATTCTGATTATCAGATCTGTTATAGGACTTGGATTTGTTGTTCCTGAAGTAGGATCCTTGCTTATCCTGTTTGGAGGATCCTGTCAATCTGTCCTGGATCCTTTTGTCATCCTCTAGGCGGATGAACCTAAGGGCCCTAGTCCTTACTTCATCAAGATTCCTGCAAGGTGTCATAACAAGATCATCATAGAATAATGAATCCCTAAGCAATCCCATTTTAAAGGCTTCAACAGCCGTAGCTATATCCAAATTGGGAATGTCTAAGGATTCTTTACTAAACTTAGTGATATAATCTCTAAGTGATTCATTTTGACCTTGTGTTACCCTATATAGATCACTAGTTAATCGTTCAAACTTTCTGCTACAAGATAATTGACTATTGAACAAGTTAACTATATTAGCAAATGAAGTAATAGAGTAAGGGGGAAGACTTAGCAGCCATTTAAGAGCAGATCCTGTAAGTGTGGACCCAAATCCCTTGCATAGACATGCTTCTTTCAACCTTTCCGGAATTGGATTGATCTCCATCCTCTCCCTGTATTGAGCTACATGCTCTTCTGGATCCGTTGAACCATCATATAGCTTCATTGATGGTGTCTGGAATCTTTTAGGTATCTCAGCATCACACAAAGGTGGTGCAAAACGAGATATCCTATGGCTACCATCCGCAATCTCAGGAATGGGTTTAACCACTCCTGGTACACTGGATATCATATCCTTAAGGTTTTGCAGTTCCCTAGCCATGGCCTGATTGATACCTGTATCCTGCATAAAGCCATGGTTAGTGTTATATAAATTATTAAAAGTGTTACCTCCCACAGGATTCGAGTTTGGAATTGCGGATGTGAATCCATCTTGTCGAGATTCTGGCATGATTGAAGGACCAGAGGAGGCAATGGTCTGCATTGGTAAGAAGTCTCCTAGATGGACGTCTGAGTTCTGAGGTTGCATATTTCTCGAGGATCCTTGATTTTGAAACGGGTTGGATCCTTGGAATTGTGATGATCCTTGAATCTGAAAGGATCCTGGGACCAGGGAGGATCCTCGAACAAGGGAGAATCCTAGGACCAGAGAGGATCCTAGGACCTGGGAGGATCCTTGGACCTGGGAGGATCCTTGGACCTGGGAGGATCCTTGTACTGCATGCATTCCCACATATCCTCCTGACGTGAAGTATCCCTGATGCTAAGAAGAGGATCCTAATGGTTGAGAAGAGGATCCCTGAGGCTGGAAGCAAGAGCCAAATGCCTGACTCATTGTTGTTGTCCCATAACGCCTTCCTGACAGTTCACCCAAGTATTGCACGTCCGGAACTGCTGAGTATTGTGAGGTTATGACCGGAGTGTCGAAGTTCAGCGATCTTGGCATCAGAGGGGAGTGATCCTCCACTGATTTCTTCTGTTTCTTGATTTCATCGATTTCCCGGAGGATCCTTTCGTTGGTCTTATCCTGCTCTTGTGCATGATTCCTCATCTGCAAAATCAAGGCATAGAGATCATTAGTAGTAGGATTAGTTGAAACGGAAGAAGTAGGTGGTTTTTGGAAAATAGGAGTTGGTTTCTTCGCAGCATTCTCAGCATTCTTCTGGGATCTAGAAGGTGGTGGAGGCAAAGGAGGAACGCCTTGTGAGGAACTGAATGAGGGCATCAAACTTGAAGTGTTCTTCACTGAGGAAGCCATTTGTTTGGTTGTAGCGAACCGAAATAACCACGAAAACACGAATCTTTCTTAGAATGAAGCACCAATTGCCCCACGGTGGGCGCCAAACTGTTTTGGTAAAAAATCAAGCAATGACAATGTAACCAAACTTTCTGTTGTGAGGTATGATGCTTGAATTGATGAACAATAATAAGGATCACTATGAAGTGTAATGAACAAATGACACGAAGATTTATACGGGGAAAAAGCCCTTGATCAAGAGTTGATCTCCGGCACAAAAAACCCCGAGTGATGGAAACTACCGATCACCAACTCAAATTAAACAAACAATCTGTTACAACTTCGGATGATAGCGAGCTAAGTACAAGGATCACTACAGTGTAACGTGTAGAAATGTATGAAAAATGCTAAGTGTTTTGTCGAGAGCCAGTGAGAGCGGTTGTATGAGTGTGTGTGTAGCCAAAAATAGCTAAGTGTCTCTAATATAGCTCGCTACCCCTTTACAAATAGAAAATATCAAGCCTAACTAACATTCCGCAAATGGTGCCAGTCTTCCACGACTCCACAACGTCCATTTCTGGCCAAGCACGTGCGGAATAGACTAAGAATATTCTCCAAGAATGTCACCAAGACTAAGTCCAAGTTGATATTCCTGCAAAACATTCACGAATTCAAAGTAGACAATCGTTAGTACTGGGATCCTTATAGTTATCCATAATCCTGATCCTGATCCTGCAACACTTCTGAGGATCACTACTTCAGACAGAATTGAGGATCACTAAATCCAACAGCAAATAAGGATCACTGGTCATTTAGAAATCCACCCCTAACACTAAGGTTTCTAACGTTTTAACGTTAGCTAAGGTTTTGGCATTTTCATGTCACTAAGTTTGGATAGTCGCCAGTGAGGGCCATACTCCAGTTTACACGCGATCCTTTGGGCTTGTCCCCAGTTATCCTTTGGGCTTGTCCTCAGTTATCCTTTGAGCTTGTCCCCAGTTATCCTTTGGGCTTGTCCCCAGTTATCCTTTGGGCTTGTCCCCAATTATCCTTTGGGCTTGTCCCCAGTTATTCTTTGGGCTTGTCCCCAGTTATATTGGGCTTGTCCCCTGTTATATTGGGCTTGTCCCCAGAATTGTTGGGCTTGTCCCCAGTTACTAACTTTTATCTTATATTGGCTTAGTCCCAAGTTGTATACTATTTCAGGTTTTTGAAGCTAAACGCCCAAGGATCCTTGATCCTTATCTTCTACTAAGGTTTGTCTTTCGGTTATCCTGATTATAGGTGTTAAAGGTTAGGATCCTAACTTGGATTCTCAGGTATGATCCTTAAATTGCTTTGATTTTATTTATCATTTACATGAGTGACCCTTATCCTTTGACAACTGAACTTATGGTCCCTAAACTACACTACTTTTCAGAACTTGTCGACTATAGGATATGTGATCCTTGATCATATCCTAAACTTTTTGAGGATATTTATATAATTTTTTCTTCTTTACTTAATAAATTCAGACAAAATGTATATCACAACAATTGAAAAGTAAAGTATTCACAAGGATAACAACACGGGAAATAGCCAAAAAGTTAAGGTTTTATTTATTCACAAAATATTAAACCCTTCAAGGTTGTCAAAATTGCCAACCCACGTTTCTACCAGCAAAACGTGGCCCGTCCACATGGGTTGGAAAAGGGTGTCCATTGTTAACGGGTCTTAAGAGTGCAGGAAATAAAAGATGGCAGGATAACAAGTGGCTTCATCCCCCAAACAGAGGATCCCTCCACCACCTATTATCCTACCTATTGTCCAAAGGATCATTGATCCTGAAATCTAAAACTATTGTTCGAGTACAACCCAACATTGTTTCAAAACACCATTAAAACAAAAACCACTACCAAACTATAAAAAATGGGCTCCGGCTGTGTCTAGAAATGTCCATCATCGCCCATTTCTGCAGCTCACACCTTGGCTGCATCACCTTCACCAGCTTCTCCACTAGCCTGATCCTTGCCACTACCGCTTGCCTCGATTGCTAGGACCTCTGTAGCCTCCTCCTCATCTTCCAGCTCCGCCAATTTTGCCTTCCAGCCCTCCTTGTCCCAAGTGCTCCTGTCGAAGTCAGGATCCTCAGCTTCTTGGGCCATCTGCAGTTTTATCTTGTACATGGTGATGGCAACAGAGACTTTAGCATCCTCCATGATCTCATGCTTCTCGTAATCAGCATTTATCTGAGTGGCAACCACCTTCTTCTTTGCTTGGTTGAGGTCCTTTTCGAGAGAGGAGATGGTCTGGTCCTTGGCTAGGAAAGTTTTATGGAACTCCAGATGTTTCTGTTCAGCTTCTTCAACATGTGCATCGTACCACATCTGGATCTCGGCAAATTTCTGCAAAAGACAAAGTAAAGTTCATAACTTGTGATCCTTAACTGGGCAGGATACTCAGTCAGGATCCAAGATCCTTACCTCAGAGAAGTACTCCAAGAATTAATGGCGGATGAGGGATAGCCCGTCAAGGTCTTCAGCTTCAGATGCCTTTCTCTTCTTTCCCTTAGAGATCACAGGCTTGGGAACTGTAGTACTTGGGCTAGCAGCAGTCTTCTCTCTCCCAGACCTGGGACCAACGGCAGTAAGATCGGTAACACTGAAACGGGTAGCAGATTTTGAGGATTTTCCAGCACCTACAAATGCAAAACAGATAAGTATCTTTATTTTGTTTTAATTTAAACATTTAGTTATGCACAAAATGGGATACTTACTTGACATTGTAACAGTGCCTGAGGATACTTCTTGAGAATCCTGGGTATTTGCTTGAAATGATCTAATTGCAGGATCAAGCTTCCGGAAAGCAGCAAGCCTTTCCTTCGTTGCAGGTGTTGTAATAATGTGTGAAACAGTAATAGCTGCAAAATAGAAACAAAGGGGTCAGTGATCCTCAGCGGAGACAGGGTATCCTATGATCCTTCTATAAGGATCCTCTATCCTACCATGAGTAACCCATCTTCTTGGAAGATCCTTCCTATCAGGGATGGAATCCCTTCTGACGAAGAAGAATCGCCTTTTCCAGTTCGTGTCATTCTTAGTGGTTTTGAAGATGGGGTGTTCTTCACCGGGTTTGTGTTTGAATAGATATCGATGAGATCCATGGCTCACAAGGTCGTACATTCCTGCTAATTCTGACATCCCCAGATCAATACCTTCATGCTCAATGATTCTTTCAAGGGTATACAAGACCCTCCACATCATTGGCATCGCTTGGATGTAGGAGATGCCGGTGAGAGAGAAGAAAGATTGGGTGAAGTCAGGAAAAGGATACGAGTATCCTATCATAAAGGGGGTGACCGGAAAAGCTACCCAGGTTTTAGAAACAAAGTCGCTTAGGACGGTGGGGTCAAAAGCTTTAAAAATGGCACTTGCCGGAAAACAATGGCGAATCCTGTCTATCTGTGGTTCAGTAAAGCAGCATCGTTCCTTCGCAGAGTCTTCGATGATTCTTTGGCTCTTCAAAGCACTGTCCTTTTTGTGATCCTTAGCCAGTGAAGATCTTAGCATCATCTTGGTCATGATGATGGTGAAGAAGAAGAAACAGAATGAGAATGTGAAGAGAGAAAGGAAAGAGAAGTACCTGATCAGATCTTCGAATGAGGATTTAAAGGATGAAACGCACGAATTTAAATGCTTCCTAAACCTTATCTCTAACTTCAATTTATAATCATGATTTTACAGGATAGTCACTTCAATGATGTCAGAGTGGCAACGGCTAGTCAGGATGTAACAGCTATATATTCGTTGGTTTGTTACGGATAAGAACGAGAAAATATAACTCGTTTATTTATACTTTACTCCTTATATTTTGGGGGCAATTGTTAGGGGAGGATTCTTGAAAGATCAGTGATCCTCAATTACTGTCGGGCTTAAGGATCCTCAATTCTGTTTGAATTAGTGATCCTCAGAGAGTATTGTAGGATCAGGATCCAGGATCATCGTAGTGATCCTTACACTAACGATTGTCTGCTTTAAATATGAAGTTGTTTTGCAGGAGTACGTGCTTAGACTTGGTCTTGGTGATATTCCTGAAGCATATTCCCTATTTATTCCGCACGTGCTTGACTAATATGGATGTTATGGAGGTCGTGGAAGACTTGCACGAAATGCGGATAGTTAGTTAGCTTAAATATTTTCCAAATTTATAAGGGGATAGCGAGCTTGATTAGAACACTTGGCTATTTTTGGCTACACACACACGCTCGTAACTGCTCTCATCAACTCTCGACTGTTTGCTCGGCGATTACACACTTTTTTGCACATTACACTCTAGTGATCCTTGTAACAAGCTCGCTATCATCCAAAGTTGTAATACATTTTCTGTTTAATCTGAGTTGGTGATCGGTAGTTTCCATCACCCGAGGTTTTTTATGCCGGAGATCAACTCTTGATCAAGGGCTTTTTCCTCGTATAAATCATTGTGTCACTTGTTCATTACGTTTCCGAGTGATCCTTAATATTGTTCATTGATTCAAGCATCACACCTCACATCTAAAGATTTGGTTGCATTATCTTAGCTTGATTTTTGACAAAAACACTCTCCCCATTCGAACTTCTTATTCTTCTTCAGGATATCAGAAAATTCCTTGCACTTTTCCGAGGATCTTGAAATAAATCTGTTTAATGCTGCTACTCGCCCTGTTAATCGTTGAACATCCTTCATATTTGAAGGTGATTTGATATCCATGATAGCTTTAATCTGCTTCGGGCTTGCCTATATTCCTCTTTTAGTCACCATATATCCTAGAAATTTTCCTGCCCCCACTCCGAAATGGCACTTGGCAGGATTTAGCTTCATGTTATACTGATCTAGGATATCAAATGCTCCCTTAATATCCTGGAGGTGATCCTCATCCTTCTTAGATTTTACCACCATATCGTCGATGTACACCTCCATGGTGTCCCCCAGCTTGTCTTTAAACATCATGTTCACCAATCTCTGGTACGTTGCACCTGCATTTTTCAAACCAAAAGGCATAGCAGTCTAACAATAAATACATGTTGGTGTCATGAAGGCAGTATCCTCCTGGTCTGAAGGTTCCATTTGAATCTGCTGAAATCCTGAGGATGCATCCATGAAGGTTAACATCTCATGGCCGGTAGTAGCATCCACCATTGCATCAATATGAGGAAGAGGAAATGGGTCTTTAGTGTTAGGAGAGGATTCTTGAAAGATCAGTGATCCTCAATTACTGTCGGGCTTAGGGATCCTCAATTATGTTTGAATTAGTGATCCTCAGAGAGTATTGTAGGATCAGGATCCAGGATCATCGTAGTGATCCTTACACTAACGATTGTCTGTTTAAATATGAAGTTGTTTTGCAGGAGTACGTGCTTGGACTTGGTCTTGGCGATATTCCTGAAGCATATTCCATATTTATTCCGCACATGCTTGACTAATATGGACGTTATGGAGGTCGTTGAAGACTTGCACGAAATGCGGATAGTTAGTTAGCTTAGATATTTTCCAAATTTATAAGGGGATAGCGAGCTTGATTAGAACACTTGGCTATTTTTGGCTACACACACACTCTCGTAACTGCTCTCGTCAACTCTCGACTGTTTGCTCGACGATTACACACTTTTTTGCACATTACACTTGTTAGGGGAGGATTTCCCAGTGATCAGTGATCCTCATTTACTGTTGCATTTAGTGATCCTCACTTCTGTTTGAATTGGTGATCCTCAGAAGTGTTACAGGATTAGGATCATGGATCATCATAAGGATCCTTATACTAACGATTGTCTACTTTGAATATGGTGTTGTTTTGCAGGAGTACGAGCTTGGACTTGGTCTTGGCGATATTCCTGGAGCATATTCCATATATATTCCGCACGTGCTGGACTGAAGTGGACGTTGTGGAGTTCGTGGAGGACTTGCATGAATTGCGGAATGTTTGTTAGCTTAGATATTTTTCCATTTTTAAAAGGGGTAGCGAGCTATTTTAGAAACACTTGGCTATTTTTTTTAGCTTAACACACACTCTTGCAACTGCTCTCACCAGCTCTCGGCAATTCACTTAGCAATTTCATACACTTTTTACACGTTACACTATAGTAATCCTTGTAATTAGCTCGCTATCATCCGAAGTTGTAATACATTTCTTGTTTAATCTGAGTTGGTGATCAGTAGTTTCCATCACCCGAGGTTTTTTATGCCGGAGATCAACTCTTGATCAAGGGCTTTTTCCTCGTATAAATCTTTGTGTCACTTGTTTATTTCATTTCTGAGTGATCCTTAGTGTTGTTCATTGATTCAAGCATCATACCTCACTACAAAAGATTTGGTTGCATTGTCTTGCTTGATTTTTGACCAAAACAGTTTGGCGCCCACCGTGGGGCAATTGGTGCTTCATCCCAAAGAAGATTCGTATTTTTGTGATCACTTTGGTTCGTTACAGCCAAGCAGATGGCTTCCTCAGCGAAGAATACTTTAAGCTTAATGCCATCATTCAGTTCTTCACAAGGCGTTCCTCCTTTGCCTCCACCACCTTCTGGATCTCAGAAGAATGCTGAAAATGCTGCAAGAAAACTAACTCCCATTTTTCCTAAACCACCAACTTCTTCTGTTTCTACTAATCCTACTACTAGTGATCTTTTTAATTTGATTTTGCAGATGAGGGATCATGTACAAGAGCAGGACAAAACCAACGAAAGAATCCTCCGGGAGATCGCTGATATTAAGAAACAGAAGAAATCAGTGGAGGATCATTCCCCCTTGATGCCTAGATCGCTGAATTTCGACACACCGGTCATAACTTCCCAGCATTCAGCAGCTCCGGATGTCCAATACTTGGGTGAATTTCCAGGAAGGCGTTATGGAACAACAACAATGACTCAGGCTCTAGGATCTTACTTTCAACCTTCCGGAGCCTCTGTCCAGCGTAAGGGATCCTTCATCAGCTCAGGAGAATATTCGGGAATGCACACAGTTCAAGGATCCTCCATGGGTCCAGGATCCTCCCAGCTCCAAGGATCCTCCATGGGTCCAGGATCCTCCCAGCTTCAAGGATCCTCCATGGGTCCAGGATCCTCCCAGCTCCAAGGATCCTCCATGGGTCCAGGATCCTCCCAGCCCCAAGGATCCTCCATGGGTCCAGGATCCTCCCAGCTCCAAGGATCCAACATTTTTCAGGATCAAGGATTCTTGAGGAATAGGCAGCCTTCAAGCTCGGATGTTCACCATGGAGACTTCATCCCAATGCAGACCATTGCCTCCTCTGGTCCTTCAATCATACCAGAGTTCCGTCAACATGGATTCATATCTGGGATTCCAAACTTGAATCCTCCGGGAGGTAACACTTTTAATAATTCTTATAACACTAACCATGGTTCCATGCAGGATAAAGGTATCAATCAAGCCATGGCTAGGGAATTACAGAAGCTCAAGGATATGATATCCAGTGTTCCAGGAGTGGTCAAGCCCATTCCTGAGATTGCAGATGGTAGCCATAGGATATCTCATTTTGCACCACCTTTATGTGATGCTGAGATACCCAAAAGGTTCCAGATACCATCCATGAAGCTGTATGACGGTTCGACGGATCCAGAGGAACATGTAGCTCAATACCGGGAGAGGATGGAGATCAATCCAATTCCGGAAAGGTTAAAAGAAGCATGTCTATGCAAGGGATTTGGATCCACACTTACAGGATCCTCTCTTAAATGGCTGCTAAGTCTTCCTCCTTACTCTATTACTTCATTTGCAAATCTAGTTAACCTGTTTAATAGTCAATTTTCTTGTAGTAGAAAGTTTAAACGATTAACTAGTGATCTTTATAGGGTAACACAAGGTCAGAATGAATCACTTAGAGATTATATCACTAAGTTTAGTAAAGAATCCTTAGATATCCCTAACCTAGATATTGCTACGGCTATAGAAGCCTTTAAAATGGGATTGCTTAGGGATTCATTGTTCTATGATGATCTTGTTATGACCCCATGCAGGAATCTAGATGAAGTAAGAACCAGGGCCCTTAGGTTCATCCGTTTAGAGGATGACAAAAGGATCCAGGAGAGAATGACAGGATCCTCTGGCGAGAAGAAGCAAGGATCCTACTTCATGAACAACAAATCCAAGGCTTACAACAAGTCTGATAACTAGAATGTGCATGCAGTGGAACAGGAAGAGGATGATGAGGATTATCCTCCTATTTCTGAATACTGTTTTTCTGTTGATAACAATGAACTAATTTTTGCAATGCAGAATCTAGGTGAGAAAGCTAGGTGGCCAAGGAAAAGTGATAAACCATCTGCTACAAAGGATAAGTCCAAGTGGTGTGCATATCATGAGGATTTTGGGCATCTCACTGAAGAGTGCATTGCACTTAGAAAAGAAATTGGTTACTTGTTGAGCAAGGGGCACTTAAAAGAACTTTTGGGACGAAAAAAGTCAAGGACCCAGGATCCTGAAAGGATCCCAGAAAAGGCTCCTGCTCCTCCAGCAGATGCACAAGTTATAAACTTTATATCCGGTGGATCAGACATTTGTGGTACTTCCTTTTCAGCAGCAAAAAGACATGCTAAGGAAACCAAGATGGATAATGGAGACAGACCCGTCCGGACCTCCGTTGTTACCCAGGATAAAGTCATACCCTTTGATGAGGATGATCGTCTTGATGTCCAGGATCCTCATCATGATGGTCTTGTTATTACATTATTTATTTCTAACCACTTTGTTCGCAGGATCCTTATAGACGGAGGAAGCTCTGTGAACATCATTCAGCTTGATGTCCTCAAAAAGATGAATATCCCGGAGTCTGATATTGTCCCAAGATCCTCAGTACTTGTGGGATTCAGTGGGGAAACTAAGAATACATTGGGGGACATCAAACTCCCAATCTATATTGAAGGATTGCATTCTTATCAAAAAATTTGTGTTATAGATTGTTTATCATGTTGTAATGTTATCCTTGGCAGGCCATGGATACATGACATGAAGGCAATCCCGTCTACCTATCATCAATGTGTGAAGCTTCCAAGTCCATGGGGAGTGGTGAAAATTGAGAGTGATCAACAAGAGGCTAAGAACTGTTATACATCATCAATGAAACCAGCCTCAAGACCAAGGGAGCAATAGCAATTAAAGTATCCTTCAAGAGATGTCTTGGAGGCAAGAGAACAGGATTTGAAAGAAATTCTCATGGATCCTGATGATCCTGAATCCAAGATCTTCGTAGGGTCCGGGATCCTTAGCGACATTGAACAGGAGCTAGTATCCTTCCTTAGGAGGAGGAAATCCACCTTTGCCTGGAAACATGAAGACATGACAGGTATATCTAAAGATATATTCACTCATAAACTTGGCATTGACAGGTCATTCAAGCCTATACATCAGAAGAGGAGGAAATTTGCACCTGAAAGGAATGCTATTATCCAGGAAGAGGTAGACAAACTACTTCGGGCAGGTATGATAAGAGAGGTTAAGTATCCAAGATGGTTAGCCAATGTGGTGGTTGTTCAAAAGAAAAATGGAAAGTGGAGGGTATGTGTCGATTTTACTGATTTAAACAAGGCATGTCCCAAGGATCCTTTCCCATTACCCCACATTGACTCCATGGTGGATGATACCGCGGGTCATGAGTTGTTGACTTTTATGGATGCTTCATCTGGATTTCAACAAATTCAGATGGAACCATCTGATCAAGAGGATACAGCCTTTATGACCCCAACTGGTATATATTGTTATATTGCTATGCCATTTGGACTAAGGAATGCAGGTGTTACTTATCAAAGGCTAGTCAATATGATGTTCAAGGAACAAATTGGACACACTATGGAAGTCTATATAGATGACATGGTGGTTAAGTCCAAGAAAGCTGAGGATCACCTTAAAGACTTGGAGGAAGCATTCAATATCCTTGATAAATTTAATATGAAACTTAATCCTTCCAAGTGTCATTTTGGTGTTAAGGCAGGTAAATTCTTAGGCTATATGGTGACAAAGAGGGGCATCGAAGCAAGTCCGGAGCAAATCAAGGCTATTGTGAATATCAAATCTCTTGCCAATGCTAAGGATGTGCAAAGATTGACAGGCAGGATCGCAGCCTTGAACAGATTCATATCCAAATCCTTAGAAAAGTGCAAGGAATTCTACGACATCCTGAGGAAGAACAAGAAATTTGAATGGACTGAGAAGCATGAAAGTGCCCTCAAAGCTCTTAAGGATTACATATCCTCAGCCCCAGCCTTGATGAAACCAGAAAAAGGGGATATATTATCCTTGTACTTAGCGGTATCCTCAAAAGCAGTAAGTGCGGTCCTTGTTAAGGATCACCAAGGTACACAACATCCTGTTTATTATGTAAGTAAGAGTTTACTTGATGCTGAATCCAGGTATTCACAATTAGAGAAACTTATCCTTGCATTAATTATGGCATCTACTAAATTAAGACATTATTTTGAGACTCATGCAATTATTGTTAAGACTAATTTTCCAATTAAGAATGTTCTCAGGAAACCTGAAATGTCAGGAAGGATGGCTAAGTGGGCAGTGAAGCTTAGTGCATATGATATAAGATATGAACCTAGAACTGCCATTAAATCCCAAGCCTTAGCTGACTTTGTGGCAGATTTCAGTAGTGACTTGCAAAAGGAAGCTGAGTTAGAAGTCCAACAGCTGGAGGAAACTAAGGATCCTTGGATACTCTTCACTGATGGAGCTTCTAATGTAAAAGGAACAGGCCTTGGAATACTACTAAAATCGCCATAGGGGGACATAATACCCCACTCCATAGCTTGTGAATTTCAAACTACCAATAATGAGGCTGAGTATGAAGCCTTGATAGCTGGTTTGCAAATTGCTAAGCATATGAGGATCAGGTATCTTGAGGTACATGTAGATTCTTTATTGATCACTAATCACTTTAATGGATCCTATGCTGTTAAAGGTGAAAAGCTAATCAAATATTTAGAGATAGTCAAAGAATTGGCACTCTCTTTTGTTTCCTTTAGTTTGACACAGGTACCAAGGGAAGAAAATGCAGAAGCTGATGCATTGGCCAATCTAGGATCATCTTTGAAGATTCCAGAGGATATCAAGATCCCTATTATCCATATCCTGACCCCTGCTATCGAGGATCATGTTGCTATGGAGATAGGAGAGGATTCTGCAATCATCCCTAGTGAAGATACTCAATCTCATGCAGGATCATGGATCCTCCCAATCATGAGATACATACAACATGGAGAGATTCCTACAGGAGAAAACCCCAGGGCTTTCAAAATTAAGGTATCTCAATTTACAATATTGAATAACATGTTGTATAAACGATCTCTTGCAGGTCCATATCTAAGATGCATTGAGGATCCTGAAATCCAAGAAGTCCTAAAGGATTTCCATGAAGGAGATTGTGGAAACCATACTGGGGGCAGGGCATTATTTTCAAGGATCCTGAGGACAGGATACTATTGGCCAACCATGAAGAAGGATGCTATGGAGTATGCTAAGAAGTGTGATCCTTGTCAGAGACATAGTAATATCCTTCACTAACCTGCAGAACTTTTGCATCCTATATCCTCTTCTTGGCCATTTATGAGATGGGGAATGGATATAGTTGGTAAGCTCCTAAGTCACCTGGTGGAAAAGTATTCATCCTTGCTATGACTGATTACTTCTCCAAGTGGATAGAGGCTGAAGCCTTTGCTCAAGTCAGAGAAAAGGAAGTTATATCCTTTATTAAAAGAAACATTATTACTAGATTTGGTATCCCTTCTGAAATTGTTTGTGATAATGGATCCCAATTTATTGGGAATAGAACTACTAACTTTTGTGACAGCTGGGGGATTAAGATGATAACATCAACACCAGTCCACCCACAAGCTAATGGTCAGGCAGAATCATCCAACAAGATCATCATCAACAACTTGAAGAAGAAGCTTGGATCTAAGAAAGGAAAATGGGCAGAAGAACTACCTTATGTGCTTTGGGCTGATAGGACAACTCCCAAGAATGCTACTGGTCAAACTCCATTCTCTTTGGTATTTGGAGCAGAATCTGTGATCCCTACAGAGATGGTGGTTCCTACTGCAAGAACAAACATTCGTGATCCTGAAGAAAATGCTGAAAACTTGGTTCAAGATCTGGATACTATAGAAGAACTCAGGGATTTTGCAAGGATAAGGATGGCCAGTTATCAACAAAGGATGGCTGGAGCTTACAACAAAAACGTCAGGATCAGGAAATTCTAAGTTGGTGATATGGTATTAAGGAAAGCATTTCAGAATACCACCAATCCTGCTGATGGAAAGCTAGCGCCAAAGTGGGAATGCCCTTATTTGATTGAAGCTGAAGCAGGAAAGGGGGCATATCGATTGCTAACAATGGAAGGAGATTTGCTACCAAGAGCTTGGAATGCTGTCCACTTGAAGAAATATTTCATGTAATATAGATCCATGATTCTTATCTGACAAGTATCCTCGAAGGATCCTTACAGGGCAGAGGATCCTCATTGTGGTAATGATCTTATCTCAAACTATTTCATTTATTAATTATTCCTTGTAAGGATAAGGATCATGTATCCTATATCCTCCTTTCACTTGATTCTGAGTTTTGAAGGTTCAGGTATCCTTAACCAAGGATTGAGTATCCACAGAAGTATCCAGTTATTTGGGCTTGACCCCAGTTATTTGGGCTTGACCCCAGTTATTTGGGCTAGTCCCCAGTTTGGGCCTGTCCCCAGTTTCGCCAGTAGCGCACGATGATCCTGGTATAGTTCATGGCAATGGGACCAGTACTCGCTTTAGGGGCTGACAATTTCATTGTACTGACTATATTCAGGATCCTACGTATAATGGTAGACGTACCATACATCCGTTCCTAAGGTTTCTAACGTTTTCACGTTAGCTAAGGTTTTGGCATTTTCATGTCACTAAGTTTGGATAGTCGCCAGTGAGGGCCATACTCCAGTTTACACACGATCCTTTGGGCTTGTCCCCAGTTATCCTTTGGGCTTGTCCCCAGTTATCCTTTGGGCTTGTCCCCAGTATATTGGGCTTGTCCCCAGAATTGTCGTGCTTGTCCCCAGTTACTAACTTTTATCTTATATTGGCTTAGTCCCAAGTTGTATCCTATTTCAGGTTTTCGAAGCTAAATGATCATGAATCCTTGATCCTTACCTTCTACTAAGGTTTGTCTTTTGGGTTATCCTGATTATAAGTATTTAAGGTTAGGATCCTAACTTGGATTCTCAGGTATGATCCTTAACTATTTTGATTTTATTCATTATTCATTTGAATAACCCTTATCCTTTGACAACTGAACTTGTGATCCCTAAATTATATAACTTTTCAAAACTTATCGACTATAGGATATGTGATCCTTGATCATATCCTAAAATTTTTGTGGATATTTATTAAAATTTTCCTTTACTTGTTAAGTTAAAACAAAATGCATATCACAACAATTGAAAAGTAAAATATTCACAAGGATAACAACACGAGAAATAGCCAAAAAGTTAAAGTTATTTTATTAACCAAACGTTAAACCCTTTAAGGTTGTCAAAATTACCAACCCACGTTTCTACCAGCAAAACATGGCCCGTCCACATGGGTTGGCAAAGGGTGTCCATTGTTTACGGGTCTTTGTAGTGCAGGAAATAAAAGACGGAAGGATAACGAGTGGCTTCATCCCCCAAACAGAGGATCCATCCACCACCCATTATCCTGCCTATTGTTCAAAGATTCATGATCCTTAGCCCTAATTACTATTGTTCAAGATACAACCCATCATTGTTCAACATAAACATCATCAAAACAAAAACAAAAACCACAACCAAACTAAAAAATGGGCTCCGGCTACGTCTAGAAATGTCCTTCATCGCCCATTCATGCAGCCTACACCTTCGCTGCATCACCATCTCCCCCAGCTCCAGTATCCTTCACATGATCCTTGCCACTGCCACCAACCTCGATTGCCAGAACCTCATCAGCCTCTTCATCATCCTCCAACTCAGCCAGCCTAGCCTTCCAGCCCTCCATGTCCCAGTTGCTCCTGTCAAAAGTAGGATCCTGAGCTTCTTGGGCCATCTACAACTTGGTCTTGTACATGGCAATGGCAGCGGAGACTTTAGCATCCTCCGTGATCTCGTGCTTCTCATATTGATCTGAGCTGCAACCATCTTAGTTTTGGTATCATTGAGGTCCTGTTCGAGGGAGGCAATCTTGTGATCCTTGAGCACCGCCACTTTTTGGAGATCGGAGTATTTCTCCTCAAGCTCTTCGATGTTCCCAACATAGTCCTCGATTTCAGCAAATTTCTGCAAAGAAGACAATGTGAAGTTTAGGATCACATGATCCTAAAATGGGCAGGATAACTAAGCTAGTCAGTGATCCTTACCTCAGCAAAGTACTCGAGGAACTGATGGCGGATCAGAGGCAGGCCTTCAAGGGTGTCGGCAATCTTCCTTTTCTTTCCACCCTTGCCCCTGGAAGTGGTAGGCTTGGGAACTGTGGCAGATGGGCTAGCAGCAAGCTTCTTCTTTGAGGATCGGACAGTGTCTAGGTCAGTGACACTGAACTTGGAGGCAGATTTTGAAGATTTTCCAGCACCTACACATTCAAATCAGATAAGTATCCTTATTTTATTTTAAGCACTTAACTACATATAGACATGGGTACTTACTCGACATAGTGACAGAACCTGAGGATACTTCTTGAGAATCCTGGGTATTCGCTTTAAATATTCTTATCGCAGGATCAAGCTTTTGGAATGCAGCAACTCTTTCCTTCGTTGTAGGTGTTGTAATGATATGTGAAACAGAAATAGCTGCAAAATAGAAACAAAGGAGTCAGTGATCCTCAGCAGAAACAAGGTCATCCTGTGATCCTTCTCAGGATCCTTTATCCTACCATGGGTGGTCCATTTTCTAGGCAAATCCTTTCCATCAGGGAGGGAATCCCTTCTGACAAAGAAGAATCGCCGTTTCCAGTCGGTATCATTCTTAGTAACTTTGAAGATGGGGTGTTCTTCACCGGGTTTACGCTTGAGTAGATATCGATGGGATCCAAATGTTATGAGGTTATACATCTCTGCCAACTCCGACATTCCCAAATCAATTCCTTCTTGATCAATGATCCTTTCAAGGGTAGATAGGACCCTCCAGATCATTGGCATCACTTGAATATAGGAGATGCCGGTGAGAGAGAAAAAGGACTGGGTGAACTCAGGGAAAGGATACGAGTATCCTATTGTGAATGGAGTGGCAGGGAAAGCTACCCAAGTTTCAGAAACGTAGTTACTTAGAACGGTGGGATCAAATGGTTTGAAAACGGTGTTTGCCAGGAAGCAATGGCGGATTCTGTCTATCAGCGGATCAGTGAAGCAACATCGTTCCTTTGCAGAATCTTTGATGATCCCCTGGCTCTTAAGAGGACTGTCTTTCTTGTGATCCTTAGCCGGTGAGGATCTTAGCATCATCTTGATCGTGGAAGAAGATAAAAAAAGAAGGAACAGAGAAAGAAAACGTAAAGGGAGAAGAGGAAAAGAGTTACCTGATCGGATCTTCAAATGTGGATTTAAAGGAAGTCTCGCTCGAATTTAAATGCACATTAACCCTTATCTCTTAATTCAAATTTATAATGATGAATTTGCAGGATGGTCATTTCAGTGACGTCAGAATTGGCAACGGCTAGTCAGGATTCAACGGCTATATATCCGTTAGTTGGTTACGGATAAGAACGAAAATATAACTCGTTATTTACATTTTTACTCCTTATATTTTGGGGGCAATTGTTAGGGGAGGATTTCCCAGTGATCAGTGATCCTCATTTACTGTTGCATTTAGTGATCCTCACTTCTGTTTGAATTGGTGATCCTCAGAAGTGTTGCAGGATTAGGATCATGGATCATCATAAGGATCCTTATACTAACGATTGTCTACTTTGAATATGGTGTTGTTTTGCAGGAGTACGAGCTTGGACTTGGTCTTGGCGATATTCCTGGAGCATATTCCATATATATTCCGCACGTGCTGGACTGAAGTGGACGTTGTGGTGTTCGTGGAGGACTTGCATGAATTGCGGAATGTTTGTTAGCTTAGATATTTTTCCATTTTTAAAAGGGGTAGCGAGCTATTTTAGAAACACTTGGCTATTTTTTTTAGCTTAACACACACTCATGCAACTGCTCTCACCAGCTCTCGGCAATTCACTTAGCAATTTCATATACTTTTTACATGTTACACTATAGTAATCCTTGTAATTAGCTCGCTATCATCCGAAGTTGTAATACATTTCTTGTTTAATCTGAGTTGGTGATCGGTAGTTTCCATCACCCGAGGTTTTTTATGCCGGAGATCAACTCTTGATCAAGGGCTTTTTCCTCATATAAATCTTTGTGTCACTTGTTCATTTCATTTCTGAGTGATCCTTAGTGTTGTTCATTGATTCAAGCATCATACCTCACTACAAAAGATTTGGTTGCATTGTGTTGCTTGATTTTTGACCAAAACAACACTCTAGTGATCCTTGTAACAAGCTCGCTATCATCCAAAGTTGTAATACATTTTCTGTTTAATCTGAGTTGGTGATCGGTAGTTTCCATCACCCGAGGTTTTTTATGCCGGAGATCAACTCTTGATCAAGGGCTTTTTCCTCGTATAAATCATTGTGTCACTTGTTCATTACGTTTCTGAGTGATCCTTAATATTGTTCATTGATTCAAGCATCACACCTCACATCTAAAGATTTGGTTGCATTAACTTAGCTTGATTTTTAACCAAAACAGTTTGGCGCCCACCGTGGGGCAATTGGTGCTTCATTTCTGAGAAATTTTGTTCGTTTCGTTCATTTTGGTTCATCACCTTCAACCGCATGGCTTCTCAAGGAAAAACCACTTCAAGTGCAATGCCAGCAGTCAGTTCATCCCAGGGCGTTCCACCTTTGCCTCCACCACCTTCTGGATCCCAGAAGAATGCTGAAAAGAGACCGACTCCTATTTTCTCAAAACCTCCAACTTCTTCTGCATCTTATACTCCTACTACTAGTGACCTCTTTACTTTAATTTTGCAGATGAAGGATCACATACAGCAGCAGGATAAGACTAACGAAAAGATTCTCAGAGAAATTGGAGATATCAAGAAACAGAAGAGATCAGCAGAGGATCATTCCCCATTGATGCCTAGGTCTTTGAATTTCGACACTCCGGTCATAACCTCCCAGCATTCTGCAACTCCAGATGCCCAATACTTGGGTGGAATAAGAGGAGTGCAATACGGATCCTCAGCAACGTCTCAGGCCCTAGGATCCTATTTTCAACCAGCAGGATCCTTCTCTCAGCATCAAGGATCCTTCGCTAGCTCAGGAGGATACATGGGGACGCAGCAGGTTCAAGGATCCTCCCAGATTCAAGGATCCTCCTCTCAGCATCAAGGATCCTTCGCTAGCTCAGGAGGATACATGGGGACGCAGCAGGTTCAAGGATCCTCTCAGATTCAAGGATCCTCTCAGGTTCAAGGATCCTCCTTTCAGCCTCAAGGATCCTCTCAGGTTTTCGGATCCATGGATTATCCTCCAAGACCCCCATTCACAGTGCATCAAGGACCCAATGTTTCTCAGGATCAAGGATCCTTAAGAAGCTTGCAGCTTGGAAGTTCAGATATCCATCAAGGAGACTTCATCCCAATGCAAACCTTTGCTTCTTCTGGTCCTTCAATTATACCAGAATCTCGACAATATGGATTCACATCTGGGATTCCGAACTTGAATCCACTGGGAGGTAACACTTTCAATAATTCTTATACCACTAACCATGGCCTTATACAGGATACAGGTATCACCCAAGCTATGGCTAGGGAGTTACAAAAGCTTAAGGATATGATATCCAGTGTTCCAGGAGTGGTCAAGCCCATTCCTGAGATCGCAGACGGTAGCCATAGGATATCTCGTTTTGCACCACCCTTATGTGATGCTGAGATACCCAAAAGATTCCAGATACCATCTATGAAGCTATATGATGGTTCAACGGATCCGGAGGAACATGTAGCTCAATACAGGGAGAGGATGGAGATCAATCCAATTCCTAAGAGGTTAAAAGAGGCATGTCTATGCAAGGGATTTGGATCCACACTCACAGGATCAGCTCTTAAATGGCTGCTAAGTCTTCCCCCTTACTCTATTACTTCATTTGCAAATCTAGTTAATCTGTTTAATAGTCAATTCACTTGTAGTAGAAAATTTGAACGTTTAACTAGTGATCTTTATAGGGTAACACAAGGTCAAAATGAATCACTTAGAGATTATATCACTAAGTTTAGTAAAGAATCCTTAGATATTCCTAACTTGGATATAGCCACTGCTGTAGAGGCCTTTAAAATGGGTTTACTTAGGGATTCATTATTCTATGATGATCTTGTTATGACACCATGCAGGAATCTTGATGAAGTAAGAACCAGGGCCCTTAGGTTCATCCGATTAGAGGATGACAAAAGGATCCAGGAGAGGCTAGCAGGATCCTCGAAACAGGAAAAGCAAGGATCCTACTTCAAGAATAACAAGTTCAAATCCTACAACAAGTCTGATAACCAGAACGTGCATGCAGTGGAATAGGAAGAGGATGATGAGGATTATCCTCCAATCTCTGAATACTGTTTTTCTGTTGATAACAATGAACTAATTCTTGCAATGCAGAATTTAGGTGAGAAAGCTAGGTGGCCAAGAAAAGTGATAAACCAGCTGCTACGAAAGATAAATCAAAATGGTGTGCATATCACGAGGATTTTGGGCATCTCACCGAAGAGTGCATTGCACTGAGGAAAGAAATTGGTTACTTGTTAAGCAAGGGGCACTTAAAGGAACTTTTGGGACGAAAGAAGTCAAGAACCCAGGATCCTGAAAGGATCCCAGAAAAAGCTCCTGCTCCCCCAGCAGATGCACAAGTCATAAACTTTATATCCGGAGGATCAGACATCTGTGGTACTTTCTTTTCAGCAGCCAAAAGACATGCTAAGGAAACCAAGATGGAGAATGGAGACAGACCCATCCGAACATCCAGTGTTACCAAGGATAAAGTTATAACTTTTGATGAGGATGATCGTGTTGACATTCAGGATCCTCATCATGATGGTCTTGTTATTACTCTTTTTATTTCTAACCATTTTGTTCGCAGGATCCTTATAGATGGAGGAAGCTCTGTGAACATCATCCAGCTTGATGTCCTAAAGAAAATGAATATTCCTGAGTCCGATATCGTGCCAAGATCCTCAGTACTTGTGGGATTCAGTGGGGAGACCAAGAATACTCTGGGGAACATCAAACTCCCAATCCATATCGAGGGACTACATTCTTATAAAAAATTTTGTGTTGTAGATTGCTTATCTTGTTGTAACGTTATCCTTGGCAGGCCTTGGATACATGACATGAAGGCAGTCCCATCCACTTATCATCAATGTGTGAAGCTTCCTAGTCCATGGGGAGTGGTGAAAATCGAGAGTGGTCAGCAAGAGGCTAAGAATTGCTACACATCGTCAATGAAACCAGCCTCAAGGCCAAGGGAGCAATAGCAATTAAAGTATCCTCCAAGGGATGTCTTGGAGGCAAGAGAGCACAAATAGAAAGAAATCCTTATGGATCCTCATGATCCTGAATCCAAGATCTACATAGGATCAGGGATCCTTGGCAAAATGGAAGAGGATTTGGTATCCTTCCTCAAGAGGAGGTAAACTACCTTTGCATGGAAACACGAAGATATGACAGGTATATCTAAAGATATAATTACTCATAAACTTGGCATTGACAGGTCATTCAAACCAATCCATCAAAAGAGGAGGAAGTTTGCACCAGAGAGAAATGCCATTATCCAGGAGGAGGTAGAAAAATTACTCCAAGCAGGTATGATTAGAGAGGTCAAGTATCCAAGATGGTTGGCCAATGTGGTTGTTGTTCAAAAGAAAAACGAAAAGTGGAGGGTATATGTCGATTTCACTGATTTAAATAAGGCATGTCCCAAGGATCCTTTCCCATTGCCCCACATTAACTCCATGGTGGATGCTACCACGGGCCATGAACTGTTAACCTTTATGGATGCTTCCTCTGGATTTCAACAAATTCAGATGGAACCATCTGATCAAGAGGATACAGCCTTTATGACCCCAACTGGTATTTATTGTTATATTGCTATGCCATTTGGACTAAGAAATGCAGGTGCTACTTATCAAAGGCTAGTCAATATGATGTTCAAGGATCAAATTGGACACACTATGGAAGTCTATATAGATGACATGGTGGTTAAGTCTAAAAAAGCTGAGGATCACCTTAGAGACTTAGAGGAAGCATTCGATATCCTTGATAAAATTTAATATGAAACTAAATCCTTCCAAGTGTCACTTTGGTGTAAAAGTAGGTAAATTCCTAGGGTATATGGTGACAAAAAGAGGCATTGAAGCAAGTCCAGAGCAGATTAAGGCTATTGTGAACATCAAATCACCTGCCAATGCTAAGGATGTGCAAAGATTAACAGGCAGGATCGCGGCCTTAAACAGGTTCATATCCAAATCCTCAGAAAAATGCAAGGAATTTTACGACATTTTGAGGAAGTACAAAAAATTTGATTGGACTGAAAAGCATGAAAATGCTCTCAAAGCTCTTAAGGATTACCTATCCTCAGCTCCTGCCTTGATGAAACTAGAAAAAGGGGATATATTATCCTTATACCTAGCAGTATCCTCAAAAGCAGTAAGTGCGGTCCTTGTTAAGAATCACCAAGGTACACAACATCCTGTTTATTATGTAAGTAAGAGTTTACTTGATGCTGAATCCAGGTATTCACACTTAGAGAAACTTATTCTTGCATTAATTATGGCATCTACTAAATTAAGACATTATTTTGAGACTCATGCCATTATTGTTAAGACTAATTTTCCAATTAAGAATGTTCTCAGGAAACCTGAAATGTCAGGAAGGATGGCCAAATGGGCAGTGAAGCTTAGTGCTTATGATATAAGATATGAGCCTAGAACTGCCATTAAATCCCAGGCCTTAGCTGAGTTTGTGGCAGATTTAAGTAGTGACTTGCAAAAGGAAGCTGAGTTAGAAGTCCAATAGCTTGAAGAAACTAAGGATCCTTGGATACTCTTTACTGATGGAGCCTCTAATGTCAAAGGAACAGGACTTGGAATACTACTAAAATCGCCACAGGGGGACATAATACCCCACTCCATAACTTGTGAGTTTCAAACTACTAATAACGAGGCTGAATATGAAGCCTTGATAGCTGGTTTGCAAATTGCCAAGCATATGAGGATCAGGTACCAAGGGAAGAGAATGCAGAGGCTGATGCATTAGCCAATCTAGGATCATCCTTGAAGATCCCAGAGGATATCAGGATCCCTATTATCCACATCCTGACACCTGCTATCAAGGATCATGTAGCCATGGAGATAGGAGAGGATTCTGCAATCATCCCTGGTGATGATACTCAATCTCATTCAGGATCATGGATCCTTCCAATCATGAGATACATACAACATGGAGAGATTCCTACAGGAGAAAACCCTAGGGCTTTCAAAATCAAGGTATCTCAATTTACAATATTGAATAACATATTATATAAACGGTCTCTTGCAGGACCATATCTAAGATGCATTGAGGATCCTGAAATCCAACAAGTCCTAAAGGATTTTCATGAAGGAGATTGTGG
>JARYGA010041952.1:0-23926 GCA_030545235.1 Helianthus tuberosus
TTCTGATCGTTCAAAATTTCTTTCTCTCTCAAAATTTCTGCATAATAGGCATAATCTCCAGGCATAATACCCCCTAATTAACGAAGTTCTACCCCGTTGTAAGTATCATAACCCCGGTTACGTATTAGATACGCTGCCCGATTGATCCAGGGTTCCGTAATGGCTGTCGTGGTTCTGCCCGACGTAGTCATTGGAATGCCGTCTCGGGGAGGGTATTGCTAATGTAAATATTGGGTTATTATACTAACGCGTGTGCATTTGTGTAAATTATAGATAATCACCAAGAAACCTTAAAGGAAACCATAAGACAACAATGTGAGTAATCTCCTTTTTGTAAACTGTTTTTACAAAACCTTAAATATTTTACAATATGATTAAGCAGTGATTGAGTCTTTGTAATTCTTCAATTACTGCCGGTATGTTGGGGTTTTGTATACAAAATGTGGAACACGTTACCATTGGACAAAGAGTTTGCCAATGGGTAATATGACCCACCAGTCAGGATTGACAATACTGAATGAGTAATTGTGTAGATGTAAACATTGTAATCGCTCTTAATACTGTGAAAATTGATAAAACTATTCTTGATTAAAGTGGGATTCACTCACCAGTATTTCTCACTGATAAAATATTTTTAAACGCGTTTCAGGTAACAAAATGTGAAAGCCAACTAGAAGCCAGCTGGACAGCACTGAAGACTTGGAAAAAGTGGCTATAAAAGTTACCTAAATAAAAGAAGATGTTTTATTTCAATAAAATGGGATTTATCCATATAAAACAGTTTGTAATAAAAAATTGGGTTTTATCCCAATATATTTATATAAAAGTGTGGTATTTACTCTGATAAAATATTTCCTAACTACGGTCCTGATGTAATTTCCGCTGCTAAAATGATAAACACCGATACCACCAAAACTGGTCTCGCGGCCGCCCGTTCCCAGGACAGATAGGGGACGGGGGTTGCGACATATAGTCCTACAAAGCTCTGCCTCATTTTAAGTGTTTTAACCCCTGATCACTGATTTGATACCCTGTTCGATCGATCTTGAACCCAACAACGGATGTCAAGGTGCTGCCTGAAAAAGGTTATGCTTTGCTAACTACGTTGGGGTTCTGATCTCGTGATGTATTGATTAAGTTGAATTGGGTTTTTATACTAACACGAGTGTGTTGTATATTTTATTAAGAGCTCAGGAGTTATACCAAAGATTATAATAGGAGGCTTGTAGTTAAACCCTAAAGTTACAAAGTGAGTCATTCTTTCTTTTTATCAAATTGCTTTACAAAACCCTAAATGTTTTTCAGTTATACTTACAGTGATTAAGTTTTTATATTCTGCAATTACTGCCAGTATGTGGGAATGTTTTCAAAACCCTATTTGAGTTACATGTAGATATAAATTATAATGACAAATAATTATAATTTTATAAATAAAAATTATATATATATAAGTAGCACAAATAAGGTTAATGTATAGATATTTAAATGTGCTAATTAAATTGAAAACCCTATGTATTAACTTATTTATCTATAAAAACGTTGATTTATGTATCTATGAAATACATAGGGATACACGTTATGTATATTATAACATGTTATAATGCACATATTTAACGAAACTTAAATATATAACACTATATATTAACTTAATAAAACACATGTATATTAAGTATGTGCATTCCATAGTGTTATAAAATTATAAATATTATAACCATATATTTAATGGGTTAATAATAAAATATAATGCATTGACTATATATATATATATGCACATATGTATATTACAAAATAAATGATATCATTTATAGCCATAATGTATATCACAGTAACTAGTTGAAAGAATGATCAACATTGTTATGACCACAGTCACTAGCAGAGAGAATGGTCAACAATGATATGGCCACAGTCACAAGTTGAAAGAATGATCAACAGTGATATGACCACAGTCACTAGTTGAAAGAATGATCAACAGTGTTATGACCACTGTCACTAGTTGAAAGAATGATCAACAGTGATATGATCACAGCCACTCGTTGAAAGAATGATCATCAGTGATATGACCACAGTCACTAGTTGAAAGAATGATCAACAGTGATATGACCAAAATAACTAGTTGAAATAACGATCAACAGTGATACGACCACGATGTCTAGTTGAAAGAACGATCAATAGTGATATGACCATAGTCACTAGTTGAAAGAATAATCAACAGTGATATGACCACCGTCACGGGAATCGCCTAGTGACAAATACCTTTGAATAATAGTATGATATAATATTTACATTACTTGATAACCTTCACTATTGGATGAAAGTTAGCCAATGAATGATATGACCGCCGTTACATCGGGACTGCCACCGTGTGACAAATACTGATTGAGTTTTTGGTAGATACAAACAATGTAATCTCTCTTGATACTTTAAAATATAACAATGTGTCTTTTTATAAAATAGAATGAACTCACCAGTATTTTTCGCTGATAAAATGTTTTCAAACGCGTTTCAGGTAAGTTACTGTGAAAGTAAAAGAAGCCTGCTATGGAGCACTGGATGCTTAAATAAAGTGGCTATAATTACCTGAATAAAAGAAGAAAATTATTTTTTTCACCAATTAGGGTTTATCCCTATAAATACATATGAAATGGAATATGAGTTTTCGCCATTTGTTTAATATAAAAAGTTCGGTGTTTTTAAACTCTGAAATTATTTCCTAACTACGATCCTCATGATAAATTTTTCCGCTGCGTATTTAATAAACACCGGTACCACTTGACTGGTTCACGGCTCCCTCTCTCAGGGTGGGGTCGGGGGTTGTGACATAAACGCCATTTCAAATATTAATTTGAAAAAAAACGCCATTGAAACGCTCTCATAAAGAGCAAAAAGCCATATATGTTGCATGATTTGCTGGAAGATATATGAAAACGTCATCAAATATTACGAAATTTGGAGAGGAGGTAACTGCTAATACGAAATTTTTGGAATTTTGTTTGAAATGGAATTATAACACCATTTATTGAGGGGAACGTGGACAATGGCAATCGTGCCCTGCATATCATTTAGCGCCCCCTGCCACGTGTTCGACCAGGATCCGTTCTCACTGTTTTCACACTTCCAACCATTTTCTCTAGATCCCCTTTATATATATATATATATATATATATATATATATATATCACGCCCATTGAAATCATGTGCCCTATGCGGTGGTCCTCCCCACACACCCTCATTTAGGGATGAGCTCGGTACCAACCGATACCGAAACTCCCAGAAAACGGGTACCGGTACCGAAAATACCCGGTATGGTTCGATACCGGTACGGACCGGTATTTGAAGGTAAAACTCGGTAAATACCGAATCGGTGCCGACAACTAACTTGGTTCAGGAAATTCGGTGCCGGTTCCGAACATGTACTCGGTACCATTTGCTCATCCCTACCCTCATCACCGCCACTGAATAAACTTGAGCATAAAAATAAACGTATTTAATAAATGAGTCCGAGCATGAGTTTTACATATAAATCTCAACTAGTTTCACGAGTCTAAATGAGTTTAATATTTATACAATAAACAAACATACGAAATACAATATCACTCATAGTCAAGTTATTTGAAGGATCTAAGGAGGGTGTATGTTTGTGTGTAGGGTGTAGCATCCATGGCATCCAAACTGATGTTATAACATAATCAAACATAAATTGGTTTTAAGCATATGTAACCAAAGTTTTGACATCCAAACTGATGTTATAACATAATCAAACATGTTTTGTCACATAAGACTCGTCATAGGACATATTTAACCATGCGATCATATAATTACGCTAATAACCCGATAAAGTGGCGTAAACCAGTTTAACAAGTCACAACGGGTCAAAAGCACTTAGAACCTTTTCTAATAAGAATGTTAAGTTTATTAAACCATATCATATGAGTCCCAACACTAGTTTGGTTTATAAGACTTCATTCTATCCAATCCTCCGATTAAAGTCCCGACACACTGACATAGTTATCCGATATTAGGACTTGAATTCTTGATCCTTTGAGCTTTGTTTGATCATTTGAACAAGACTTATATGCAATCCCAAGTGAGTACATAGTCCCCTCTTTTACATTTTCAAATGTTTTGGGGTGATTCATATGTGCCTATAATTACTTTCTTGTTTTCATGAGATTATACATGGTTTGTTTACTTAGTATATATAGTACATGATTTCAAACACATTTTGCTTCGCATGTTGACCTAGCATACCTAGTACATGGTTTACAAAGACATTTTGCTTTGTATGTTGACCTAGCATACCTAGTACATGGTTTTCAAAGACATTTTTTGCTTTGTATGTTGACCTAGCATACCTAGCACATGATTTCAATGACATTTTTGCTTCGTATGTTGACCTAGCATAAGTAGCACATGGATTTCAAAAGATTTTCATGACATGCTTACTTTGTTCTAGACATTTTGGTGCGTTGAACTCGACAATGATACATTCATTAACAATGATCACTCTGACCGGTAGTATGTAATGGTACCATAGGATTGGCAATCTCGTTCCCGCTTCCTAGGTTTGTCTGGAAGTGACCTTAAGGAATGACAGAAACCGATGAATATTTGATAGACCTTTGCCAATCCATATATATAAATGTTTACGCAATAAAAGCAATGATTTTATAAAACAAAACCTTTGATTAAACAAGACCTTTGTTCATTCAAAAACATTGTTTTATACAAGACATTTTGGTTATACAGGACATTATTTCATATGGTTTAAAAAAGACCTTTTTGTTTACCATACAAGACATTGGTTTATACATGACATTGTTTACACAAGACATTGTTTTATACATGACATTGGTTTATACAAAACATTGGTTATTACAAGACACTGGTTTAAATAAGAGATTTCATTTGATGGTTCATGGTAAGTGATTTAAATAACGAGACGTGCGTAATGTGATAAAAGCATGGTGGATACGCCGCTGGTACTTCCTATATATAAGTGCTTTTATTATATTACATATCGTAGCATTATCTAAACCACTTCAAACAAAATACAAGACATGACATATTTTTACAAGACATGACATATTTGGTTATTAAGTTAACCATGCACTATTTTTTTTTAAATCATTCGATTTTCATATGATTTCAAAAAAGAAACATTTTTATAATGGTTCGTGGCCAATTTTGTAATAGTTAAACATTTCTTTTAACCTTCAAAGCCATGAATCATCATCAAAACCTATGTTACTCACAGGCATTTTTATGCTGACATTTTATTTTCACATATGTTTCAGGAACGAATGTTTGACTTCGAGCATGCTTCACATAGGGTGGACTTGGGCCTTAGTGACTTCAAAATTTACAAGATAGTTATTGCACTTTGATGTTTAATTTCCATGACAATGTAAACAATTAATTCAATAATACCAAACTTTATGTACCATGTGTTGTGAAACAATAGTTCTGTGACTTGACTCCCCGACGTTTCCGCCGCGGTTTGTTGTTTTACGCGGTCCGGGTGTTACAGAAAGATTGGTATCAGAGCGCATAGTTATAGGAAATTAGGTTATTAGTAATACTTTGACCTAGACTATAACCTTTCTAGGACCCTAACACAAGTTATCTTATGTTTAGATCTTAAAACAATACCATCACCTATCCTTAGGTGATTACCAAAACAAATACACAAATTTCAAATCCATTTTGAAAATTTTTTCATCTATCTTCAGATGATTTGATTTTTAGGCCATGTGCCTTCAAACTTTTTAAAATCTCGTGAAAGTTTGGGTTTTAATAATGTGAACACGTGAAATCCGGAAGGGTGGATGCCTGTACCCTGAGTTTTCTGTCTAAGGCTAGAGTGTTCGTACAAATCCGCATTATTGGACCACTCACTCTTACCTGGGAACTCTTGGGGTGAGTGTCTACTTATTGGCTAAAGCATGTCTTCATGATACCTTATAAAGACCCATTTACTTTGATTAGTCATTGTGTGTTGTTGTTTGTTTTAAATAACGATCAAATGACCACCATCCTTATGTTTCGTCAATATTAAACATCTCATTTTGATTATCCAACATCGTCTCACTCGTTTTCTCTCATATTTCCTTCTCTTTTAGAATGCCTCCTCGTCGAAATGCTACTCAAGACACCGATATGGCGGCGATGGTAGCTCAGCAGATAGCTGCTGTGCTACCGAATCTTGTGACTCAATTAAACCAAGCCAACAATAACAACAATGCGCCTGATCCGTGCAACTATAAACAATTTAACTCGGCTAAACCGCTCAATTTTAGTGGTTCTGAAGGAGCAACTGGGCTCCTACAGTGGTTTGAGAGTCTTGAGAGTATATTCCGCCATGTCCAATGTCCAAATGAGTGCAAAGTAGAATTTGCATCGAGCGTGTTCCAAAAGAGGGCACTCACGTGGTGGAACAGAGTGGTGAGAGATAGGGGTGCTAATGTTGTGATGGCTCAGACATGGGAAGCGCTCAGAGCTCTTATGATGAAAGAGTTATGCCCATGTCACGAGCAAAGGGCGCTTGAGAATGAGTTCCACGATCTAAAACAAGATAGTGGAGAACATCGCGCCTACACCGACCGGTATAAGGAGTTAAGTATGTTGTACCCTACAATGGTCACGCCTTTGGATAAGGCGATTGAGAGGTACATAGATGGCCTTCCTGACCCAGTTCAGGATATTGTCACCGGTAGTAACCCCGCTACAGTCAGACATGCCATTGAGTTAGCAGCTACCCTAACTGACTCACGAGTCAAAAAGGGTAAACACCACCGCAACGGTGACAAAAAGCCATCTACCAAGACAACTCAAGAGAAACAAAAGGGAAACAAGACCAAGTCTTCCAGGAAGTCTAGGAAGCAGAAGACTTCCAAGAACTTCACTGTTGTCACATAACCCAACCAAGCTGCTCCTAACCAGCCAGCACAACCTCCCTCCAAGAGACAATATGCCGGTACTGCACCTCTGTGCTGTAACACCCAGTGTTTCGAAAGTCAAAGTACAAGTCAAAGTCAAAGTCAACGGAAGAAAAGATTGCTAATTGCGATCTATCACTCCTTGTTTAACTATGGATTGTACACCGTGACTTGTAATCGAATCTTTTATTTTATCGCTTTAGTTGTATTATGTGGAGTATCTGTGAATAATCGAGGTTTAATCGCATGTTTTATTCGCTTTATCGCTAATCGCACCTGTTATGGGTGGTTTTCTGCTCGTATATCCTGAACAATATTCTGACTGTGTTTCTTTTGTTGTGATCAGGATACTGTGTTGGTGCACTAAATGTCTGCTGATTACGTCATAATCAAGTCTTGTGTCTAGAATTGTTTGAATGATCACACATTAGGGTTTAATTAGGGTTTGTTTGTGTTAAACTTGAAGATTTCGCTTGAAATAGCTTCAAGCGAAATCAACATATGATGATTTCGCTTCAAGCAGTCTCAAGCGAAATCTCAAGTCTATAAATAGGTTGTGTGGGTCATTTGTCAAGTAACTTGGTCATTGTGTGAAACATGAAGTGCTGCCGGATTTGTATTAGAAAACGTTGTACAAGCATGAATATTAATCAGAAAAGAAGGATTAAAAGGATTAGAGCTGTTATGACTTTGTTTACGTTGATTCCGCCTTCGTACGCAAAGATGAACTGCCTTTACTGACGGTTTAAGGTCGTAAAACGGTCCAACATACTGGATCAGGATATTGGTAACATCCTGATGCAGTATCCTGGTAGTAACTAATTAATTCACGTGCAGATTAATGGTGCAAGTCTATAACGTTCAAGTGGACTTCTACTCCCAAAGACTCAGGCAAATCTGTTAGATTATGGACGTTGAAGCCGAAAGACATGGACTACAACTTTCACAAAGGGAATATTCGATATATCCCAGATTTATAGGCTAGTTAGTTAGTTTTGTTTTACTATAAATATGAGTGATCAGATCAGATAAGGACACACAATCTCTCGAACTCTCTTTCTCTCTAGCTGCAAACGATCACAACACACTTACACTTGTGTTGAAATCGCATTGCAACACTTAGATGATCCGCATCATATCCTGCATTGTATCCTGATATTTGAAGCAATAAGAAGAACAAGGCAGCTGCGATTGTCAGCTCCCGAGGTTTTGTGCCAGTGATCTAGATTGATCAAGGGCTTTCCTCGTACATCTCGTGTCACCATTTACATTTTTGCTCATTGTTTAATTATAGATACAGCTCGATATCCTAAGCCGTATCCTGAAAACGGTTTTTACAAACAACTAAATTAGCATATTTTTTATACACATTCTTAGCACACTACCTCACTTAACAAATTTGATCACTTAATTGCTTCGGTAATTTTTTACCAAAACAATTTGGCGCCCACCGTGGGGCAAGTGGTGCTATTTCTACTAAAAGCTTTTGCAAAATCATTGCTTGGTTTTCTATTTTCAAAACTTTTTGCTACACTATTTTCAATGGCCTCAAGATCAAACATGAGCTCTTCTACTGTATCTTCTACAACATCTGCAACGATTGGTTCGGTGCTTCCACCACCTCCTCCAAGGACGCAAGCTTCTTCACAGCTTCAGGATATTATCCCCACTCGGAATATTCAGGGATCTGCTCCTGTTTTGGCCTCTAATGATGAAATTCTAACTTTATTTGGTAGTATACAGGAACAAATGAGGCAACATCAGGAGACCAACCAAATACTGATAAGGGAGATACAGCTCTTGAAGTCTGGTTCGAGTAGGCATGCTGAGGATATTATCACTCCTTTGCAACCCAGAGCTTTGAACTTCAGTTCTGCAGTATATACTAAGGATAACAGAGGCAATATTGTGCCTAGTCATTCCCAGAATCATACTCCTGAGATACCCTCTTCAGTTAGAGTGTCAACTGTGAGAAGTTCAGGATATGCTTCAAGATATAGCCAGAATCCTCATACTGGTAATGTGTCTAATAATAATAATACTCTTGCTACTAATGGTATTGGATCTTCGCAGGATGCAGGTATGACATCAGCACTTTCCAGGGAGCTTAAGAAGTTAAAGGACATGATATCCAGTGTACCTGGATATTGTCCAGCTGATCCCAGAAGTATCCCAGGATAGCCACAAGATATCTCGGTTTGCATATCCTATATGTGATGCTGAAATCCCTAAGAGATTTCAAACCCCCAACATGAAGCTCTATGACGGAACTACGGATCCTGAAGAGCATATTGCCCAGTATAGGGAAAGGATGGAAATCAACCCTATCCCTCCAGATCTCAAGGAAGCATGTCTCTGCAAGGGTTTTGGTTCTACCTTAACAGGATCAGCCTTAAAATGCCTCTTAAACGTTCCTCCTCATTCGATTACATCATTTGCTCATTTAGTCAATTTGTTTAATAGTCAATTTTCTTGCAGTCGAAGTTTTAAAAAACTAAAGAGTGATCTCTACGGGATAACTCAAGGACTTCAGGAATCCTTGAGAGATTATGTGAGCAAGTTTAGCCGGGAATCCTTAGATATCCCGCATCTTGATGTTGCAACAGCTGTGAAGGCTTTCAAGATGGGATTGTAAAAAGATTCTCAATTTTACCAGGATCTTGTAATGAATCCCTGCAGGAACTTGGATGAAGCTCAGAACAGGGCTTTAAGATATATTCGATTGGAAGATGACAAAAAGATGCAAGAGAGGATGAATTCATCCATAACCTATGAGTCAACCAACAGGAAATCAGAATCCTCGTATAAACCATATCGCTCTAAGCCATATGGCAGGAATGACAACAAGAAAGTGAATGTTGTTATGGGCCATTTTCTGAACACATATCCTGACTAATATTCTGCTTTTGATTGTTTTCTTGTAATCAGGATACCGGATCAGGATATTGGTAACATCCTGGTATGATATCTTGGTATTGACCGAATTAATCACGTGCAGATTAGGAGGTGCAAGTCTCCAATGTTCAAGAAGACTTCTTCCCCCCGAGACTCGGGCTAATCGGTTGAATTAAAGACGTTGAACCCGAAAAACCAGGACTGCAACGTTAACTAGAGGAATATTCAAAGCATCCCGGTTTAATAGGATAGTTAGTTGATTTCGTTTAACTATAAATAGTATGATCGGATCAAGTTAAGGCACACGTTTTTCATTCGTACACTTTGCTCTCTAGCTTCTAGCAATCACTACACACAAATACTTGTACTCAAATTACATTGTAACACTTAGTTGATCCGCATCATATCCTGCATTGTATCCTGATATTTGAAGCAATAGAAGAACAAGGCAGCTGCGATTGTCAGCTCCTGAGGTTTTATGCCGGCGATCTAGATTGATCAAGGGCTTTCCTCGTACATCCTGTGTCACCCTTTACATTTTTGCTCATTGTTTGATCACAGATACAGCTCTATATCCTGAGCCGTATCCTGAAACTGTTTTTGCAAATAACTTGAATAACATATTTTCGACACTCATTTCTAGCACACTACCTCACTTAACTAATTTGATCACTTAATTGCTTCGGTAAGTTTTGACCAAAACAATTTGGCGCCCACCGTGGGGCAAGGGGTGCTATTTCTACTAAAAGCTTGTGCAAAATCGTTGCTGGGTTTTCTATTTTCGAAACTTTTTACCACACTATTTTCAATGGCCTCAAGATCAAACATGAGCTCTTCCACCGTGTCAGCCGCAACCTCTACAACAATTGGTTCGGTGCTCCCACCACCTCCTCCAAGAATGCAAGCCTCTTCGCAAGGAACTGAAAGTTATGTGGCTCGGGATGTTATCCCTGTTTTGGTCAAAAATTACCGAAGCAATTAAGTGATCAAATTAGTTAAGTGAGGTAGTGTGCTAGAAATATGTGTGAAAAATATGTTATCCACGTTAATTGTAAAAACAGTTTCAGGATATGGCTCAGGATATAGAGCTGTATCTGTGATCAAACAATGAGCGAAAAAGTAAAGGTTGACACATGATGTACGAGGAAAGCCCTTGATCAATCTAGATCGCCGGCACAAAACCTCGGGAATGACAATCGCAGCTGCCTTGTTCTTCTATTACTTCAAATATCAGGATACAGTGCAGGATGTGATGCGGATCAACTAGGTGTTACAATGTAATTCGAATACAAGTGTTTGTGTATAGTGTTTGCAGTGAGCTAGAGAGCAAAAGTGTTCGAAAGTGTGTGTGAAAGTTGCGTGCCTTAATCTGATCCGCCCCCATCTATTTATAGTAAAAGAAATGCAACAAACTATCCTAAATAACCGAGATCCGGCGAATATTCCCCACTCGAACGTTGTAGACCTGGTCTTTCTGGTTCAACGTCTCTCACATAACAGATACGCCCGAGTCTTGAGGAGAAGAAGTCCATCTGACCGTTAGTAACCCACAGCCTCTAACCTGCACGTGGTTAATTTAGTTAACACCGGGATATCGCCCAGGATGTCAGCAATATCCTAATCCAGTATCCTGATCACAAGCAAACAACCAAAAGCAGGATATTAGTCAGGATATGTACGCTAAGAAAATGACCCATAACAATTGTCCCCAAATATATCTGTTGGTATACCAATCCAACGGATATATTTTAAAAACTCTATCTCGTAAATCGAGGCAATTAAAATGAAACGATGGTTGAGGTGACATTGTGCCATTTTCAATGCAATATTTACTCTTTACCCCCTATATTCAGCCTATAATTAGCTGAAACATTTCTTCTTATTATCATTACTCTTCAAGCGAATTTCAGGTAACCATTCTCTCCTTCATCCTCTGTTCTTTTTTCAGAGTTTCTTTTAGTTCGCTTGATACCCTTCATGGCATCACGGACAAGATCTCGTTCGGATGAATCAGTTCCAGCCCTCGTGAGTCAAAACCTCATACGAGAACCGGTGCCTTTCCCGCTGGAACAGTCATTCGCCCTTTTGATCGGGAGATCCGATCAGACATGTCATCAGACGAGTGGGTCTGATTTTTCGCCTACCCCTTTTCTT
Organism: Helianthus tuberosus; assembly: GCA_030545235.1. NCBI lineage: Eukaryota > Viridiplantae > Streptophyta > Magnoliopsida > Asterales > Asteraceae > Helianthus > Helianthus tuberosus. The sequence continues at coordinate 11,985 of JARYGA010041952.1, forward strand.
TGGGACTCCGGTATCCATTTCCACCCTTTATCTCTCGTTTCTTTGACCTCACCGGCCTTAGTTATGCTCAAACTATGCCAATGGTCTGGCGAGTTTTGATGGTGCTAGATCAAATCAGATCTCGCCATTGCCCTGACCTGTGTATTGAAGACCTCCCTATAGCATACCGGTTGAGGTCCCATGGCGATAGCCGTTTCCTTTTTTATTACACCTCCAAAAGCCCTTTAGTCCTTAAGGCCACTAAGAACGAAGACCGATGGCGGCGAAAGTTCTTTTTCGTGAAAAGAGACTCTATGGACAAGGGTTTCGATCTGCCGGTTAAATGGTTAACCAAGGGTAGGATTTAGGGTTTTAGGAACATCCCCAAGTGTATCCTTAAACTATATCCCAAACTTATATCCTGATGTTTTTATGCAGCGAACTTCAGAGATTTAGCACCCCCCAGTGCGGAGTCCAAGTCCAGGATCAAAGAAATCTACCAGCTTCCTGCCAGTGAAAGAACTTTCTCCCTGTCTCTTACAGATTCAAACTAGAAATCAAGCTCAGAGAAGTCTAGTAAGCATATTCTCAGTAATTATATTTATCAAACCGATTATTTTTCAGTGGTATTATGAGTTTCAAAAACATCATCCCTTGTGCAGTACCAGTTGTCAACCTTGAAGGCATCCAACTTGACAAGTTGAATAGTTACTCCAGCCTTGTACCTGTCAAACAAGAATCTAAGCCGAAGTCATCTGCCACCCCGAAGCCTACCACTTCCAAGACTACTACCGCTCCTAAAGCTCCTCCGGCATCCAGGACCCGGGCCTCTAGCTCCCGGAAGAGGAAGGAAATGGATTCCCCAGCCGCCTCTGAGACATTCTCTCTCGAGAATCATGGATTTAACGAAGCCACTTCATTCCTCAAGCAGGTAAAAATTCCCTTCCAATATCCTGAACATACATATTAATCATTATCCTGCTCATTTTACACTGATACCTGTGTCCTTAACGGCAGGGCTTGGAGTGTCTCATGCACTTGTATGAAGACGCCTATGGGCTTAATAAGATGCTGGAGATTAAGCTCGAAAAAGCTGAAGCCACCATAGCTGATCAAGGAACAATTGCAGCTGCCAAGTCCCAGCATTATGAAGACAAATACAAGGCAATGACCCAGGAACACCAAGCTGCCCTCCACAAAGCCAATGAGGACGCTCAAGCCAAGCTAGATGCCGCCCTTCTTCAATACCAGCAGGATATGAGTTCATATCGGGACAGTCTCAAAGCATCTGTTGTTATCTCCCTTCTCCAAGCCAGGTTAAGGATGGCTTATGAGGCCAAGAATTTGGGCTTCGAATGCCCCTCCTGGAATGTAAAGGCTTGGGAAGCGAAGTTACAGGATCTTGGAGGTCATCCTGTTGCTCATCCTGCAAAGCATGCTGGAGAAGAGCCATCTAAAGAGGCAGAGGGAGTGGCCAATGCTGATGATGATGCCGAGAAGAATCCTGAGGCTGATGCTGGTGCAGATGCTAGGAAGGAAGTTGTTGATCAAGAAGGTGCTGCCCCTTAGGCGGCGAAGTGGGCGATGATGGATATACGTGCCAAGGCCGGAGCCCTCTTTTTAAATTTCATGGTTATGGTTTGTACAAACAATTTACTTTTCCTGTCGTTGAACAATTTATATTTCCTGCACTAGAACAATACGATGACCAAAGGTGGTGGGTCCTGGGTTTTCTGGATGAAGCCCTCGGTCATCGGTTAGTACAACCTGTTTTGAATGTCGTATCGGTTGAAGGTGGACAGGTCCCGTTTTGAGATAAAACCTTCAACCATTACATAAGTATGGTAAAGACTAATTGTGCTTTTGGTGGATGGGCCTCGGTTTGAGGTGAAACCAAAAGCACAACTTTTGACATGTTAATAATATAACTTCCTTTTGACTTATTTGTTGTTTTCTGTGTTTCTTAGTGTAGATCTTAGCTTTGCAAAATTTCGTATAACTATCTTTTGAAAATATCCTGATCAATATACTCAATGATACATTATGAAAACTTTTATTAAATATAACTCCTAAAAATTCAATCAATTTTAGAGAAAACTTTTAAAGAATAAAAGATAGTCCACTTTCTAAAACCCGTTTTGACAATACTTGTTTGATCAAGGTTTTAATTTCAAACTAGTATCACTTCCAAATATTTTAATCAAATATCCTGAAACGCATCCCAAAAACACATTTTGAAGATATATCCTGAAGATATATCCTTTTCAGGATACTTAAACCTTAACCTGAGTTATAAAATTTATGTAAAGTTTATAAAGGAAAGATCATACCAGGAACTGAGTCTAACCCTAGTATCAATCTCCAATCCCTTTTGCGACTTCTCCTATTAAGATGTCCCCAGTTCGAGACTCTTAGCTTAACTTTGATCCTTTATGCATCATACAATTGCTTTAGATGGAATGTCCCCTGTGCATAATGTCCTCGAATACTTAGAAATTTCCTGGAAATCAGTTCCAATTCTATAGACAATTTTTTGTGTTACAGGGGTAAAACCCAAAATATACTGGAGATAAATCCTTCGTATCCCGGGGGAAATCCCAAATTTTCGTGCGCTACAGGCGGGAGTGTATAAACTCCAAGACTTAGAAAGGTGAAAACCTTTAAACCTTATAGAGTATGAAAATACCCTTTCGTGAGAGAGGGTGATCAATCCTCATATACCTTTAGGATTCAGGATATAGCCAATAGTAACGAAATTGTCAGCCACTTTTACATGGACTGGTCCCGCCACCTTGAACTATTCCCGGATAACTTGCGCTCCAGGCGGGGTGTTTAAACCCAATTCGGAAGAAAGGTGAATACCTTTAAACCTGTGAAGGGATCAGGATCCCTTATACGTGAGAGAGGGGGCCAATTCTCTAATCATCCGAAGTATCCTGAGTGTGTATCCTGGTGCTATATCCCGAAGCATATACTGCAAAACATCTTCAAACTAAGGTGGGTGTTAGCTTGGCTAACACCCATCCGATGCTTAAGTCAGTATTGGGTTTCAAAGAATAAATCAAACCAAACATATTTAAAAGAGATAGAATTCATACCATCCTAAGTTAGAAATTAAATTCTAAACTCACTTGAAATAAAGCTTAAGGTGTATAGCATTCCAAGATCTCGGTAGCATATCCCCCTCCATATTCTTGAGTCGGTATGCACCTTTTCCTGATTCTGATTCAACCTCATATGGTCCTTCCCATTTTGGAGCCGACTTTCCATCAGCAGGATTAGTAGTATTCTGAAAAGCCTTTCTTAACACCCAGTCTCCAACTTTGAACCTTCTAGTCCTTATATTCTTGTTGTATGCTCTGGATATCCTTTGTTGATATGCTGCCATTCTTAGCCGTGCTGCATCTCTTGTCTCATCAATAGTATCCAGCTCCTGGCATAGGATTTCAGGATTCTTCTTAGGATTCCTGAGGTTGGATCTTGCTGTAGGTATCACCATTTCCGTCGGGATCACTGCTTCTGCTCCAAATACTAAGGAAAATGGGGTTTGACCAGTTGCATTTTTTACCGTTGTTCTATCAGCCCACAAAACAAAGGGTAGTTCTTCTGCCCATCTTCCTTTCTTGGCCCATAATCTCTTCTTCAATTTGTTGACAATTATCTTGTTTGAGGATTCAGCTTGTCCATTTGCTTGAGGATGTACCAGGGTAGATGTAATCATTTTGATTCCCCAACTCTTACAGAAGTCAGTAGTCCTTTTACTTATAAATTGAGATCCGTTGTCACAAATTATCTCAGCTGGTACTCCAAACCTAGTCAGGATATTCCTTTTTATGAAGGATACCACTTCCTGATCTCTAACTTGAACAAATGCTTCTGCTTCAACCCACTTCGAGAAATAATCCGTCATTGCCAACATGAAAACCTTTCCTCCTGGAGCCTTTGGAAGCTTTCCCACTATATCCATACCCCACTTCATAAACGGCCAAGGGGAAACAATAGGATACAGCGGTTTAGCAGGCTGATGTAATATGTTACTATGTCTTTGACATGCATCACATCTTCGAGCATATTCTGTGGCATCTTTCCTCATCGTCGGCCAATAATATCCTGTCCTTAATATTTTTGAGAATAAGGACCTGCCCCCAGTATGGTTGCCACAATCCCCTTCATGTATATCCTGAAGTACTTCTTTGGTTTCAGGATCCTCCAAGCACCTCAGATATGGTCCTGCAAGAGATCTCTTATACAAAACATCATTTATAATAGTGAATCATGATACCTTCATTCTAAAGGCTTTAGGATTCTCATTCTTTGGGATGTGTCCTTCCTTGAGATATCTCATGATTGGAGCCGTCCAGGACTTAGGATCCTCCTCAGGATACTCCTCATCAGGATTCTGAATACTTATTACTTCCTTATCCCGATGATTCGTCGTAGGATATAGGATATGTAATATTGGTATTTGGGTCCCTTCCGGTATCCTGACCGATGATCCCAGATTTGCTAAGGCATCAGCTTCAGCATTATCCTCTCTTGGTACCTGTTCAAGTGTAAAAATATCGAAATATCCTGCTAATTTTTTGAGAATTTCGAGATACTCGATTAACTTCTCTCCTTTAACTGCATAGGTTCCATTAAAATGATTTGTGATTAACAAGGAGTCAACATATACTTGCAAATTCTTGATATTCATATTTTTAGCCAACTCTAATCCTGCAATTAAAGCCTCATATTCTGCCTCATTATTAGTAGCAGGAAATTCACACCTGTGACAACTCGAGTTTCCAAGATTCTATCTTCGCATTTAGTGCACGTTAATTTTTTATTATTTTTTTTTATTATTTAGTTGTTTGTTAATACGACTCGTTGTTTCGCAACACTTACAATTGTAATACGTTATATCGTATTTCGATAGATATTTTGTACTTGGAAATCCATGATATTTATAATATGTGAGTGTATGTTTATAAGGATTTGTGCTAAGTAACATGTTAAATAAAAATGGAACCTTTACTGAAAAATGAAAGCAAGTATCCATGAAATCACTTAAAGTGATGAAAACACTTTAGTGTTTTCGTCCAGAATGTTTGGCGAAATCAGAAGATGGGCCTTGGCCCAGTATTTAGATATTTTATATATATAATCATTTTATAAACAATCTTCTCTGAGAAGCCTCACAATTACCAAACCATACCTTATCACTTTGTTCTCTCTCTCTACATCTGAAAACCCAACAACAGAGAACACATCTTGAAGCAAAACCTCTGTTTAAATCCTTGGTTAGTGATTTCATGATTCAAGTTGTTTCTTGTTGCATATCGTATGATTTGGATGTTTAATCATGATGTATGTGTATATTGATATATGTGATTATGTGATTTGATCATGGTATGATTGTTAGATAATTATTATCTATGAACTGTTTGAATATTGGATGTTTGGAAGTTACAGTGGGTATATGTTAATGAATGATAAACACTATGATTGTTGTTGGATGTTAATTCTGAGAATACAGATGAGTAGATATCTAATCAAATGTTTTAGATTTTGGTTGATTGATGGTTTGTATAAAAGGGTTGAATCTGATAAGAAATGGGATTAGAGTTTCTGGGTTTTTAATAAGTTACAGTAAGGATTGTTGATGATGATGAACAGTAACGAAAACACCCCCACAATAATAAACTGGACGAAATCACTTAAAGTGATTTCGGCCCAAACAGTTCAGCCCAAAGGGTTTTCGGCCCAGTAAGGGTTTTCGGCACTATTTGGTTTTCGGCATTAAGGGATTTCGGCCTAAAGGTGTTTTCGGCCACATATGTGTTTTCGGCCACATGTTTGGTTTTCGGCACTATTTGGTTTTCGGCTTATATGTGTTTTCGGCTAACATAGGGATTTCGGACATAAGGGGGTTTTCGGCTAAAGGGGTTTTCGGCCATAGGGTGTTTTCGGCAAAAATGTGTTTTAGGCAACTTGTTAACTGTTATTATTAATGTAATTAAATATGTTATTCAATTAAACATACCACTTGAATAACTCAGTTAGTTTATTTAACTTTGTTAAATATGTAAGTTGATAACTTCATTGTTTGAGTAACTCTGTTAAATGACAATTCTGTTAAGTTGTTAACTGGGTTAACTAACTTACTCTGTTTGTTTATTATTTCAAATGATGTGGATTAATTCTATTATTTCCTGAAATCTGTTAACTTTATTCACTCAGTTAACTTGCTATTTCTACTAGATACTAACTCTATTAAATGTATGGATGCAATTAACTGCTTGTGTGGCATGATATGAACTGTCAAACACTCTGTGATATAATTGTGACACTAGTTAAATGTGAAATATTACGAACGTAAACTGACTGAACATACGTGCACTATAGGACTTGACTGATTTATTGTGAGCACTTAACTTAACATACCGAGCAAACAAGGTGAGTTCACGCTCTTACCAAGGCATGGGATTCCCGGGGTTGGGAATGGGATTGGAGGAATGAATTTGTACTTACAATGTTACTAGACTATCTACCATCGTCCTCGGTTGTGAAGGGCACATACGTAAAACCTACGTATACTTGTACACATCACTGTCCTCGGTTGTGAAGGACACTTACGTAAAACCTACGTAAATTAATACTCATTACTGCCTCGGGTTGTGTCAGGCACTTACGTAAAACCTACGTAAACCCCCGCGTACCCCTGTCCTCGGTTGTGAAGGACACTTACGTAAAACCTACGTAAACTTTGTACGTACTACTGTTCTCGGTAAGAAGAACACTTATGGTTACAAATAGTCTAGTGTATATGCAAACATGGGAAGCCCCCACTAATAAAACATACTATCAGCCCAGTATAGCCGCACGTTACGAAACGAACTTGCATTTACGAACTTACTGTGAACTCGCTCAACTAGTTGTTGACTCTCTGTTACATGCCTTGCAGGACCATAGGTACTATTGGAGCTTGCACGGGAGGCACAGTCGTTGTGGACATGGATCGTGAATGTGTTGTTAAACATTATGATGTTTTGTACTTAAACTTATGTTGGTTTTTACATTAATGCTTCCGCTACACACTTGTTTATATTTGGTTTTGGAAACACCTATCGTATTGATGAATGACTTTTACTTTATACTTTTGTTCAATATGATTGGTGGCTTGATCCGGGTTATGTCACGCCTCCAAGCGGTGGTACTCCGCGTGTGGATTTTGGGGGTGTGACAGATTGGTATCAGAGCCATTGGTTATAGAGAACTCGGTTTTAATAAGGGGAAAACGTTTTTATTAAAACCAGACTATAACCAGAACAGTGCTCAACGATCCACAACGACGCCTCGCTCCACGTGCAAGACTCATCACTCTAGGTAATATGGTACATGTCTTATTGCCTACTTGCTAGAATTGCATAGAACTTTGCTCCGGGTATGCTTAGGTTAACTTGACACTATTGCATGAGAACACTTGTGTGCTTATTCTCTTCTGTTATCGCACTACTCGCGAACCTCTCTCACTTATGTCATATTTGCTATGAAGATCATGTCTGGACGCATTAACATGACACAAGCCCAACTGACGGCTCTCATTAACGAACAAGTTGCTGCGGCAGTGGCCGCCGCACAAGCAGGAGGTCAACCACCTGTTTGTACCTTCAAAACTTTCATGGACTGTCGTCCTACTACTTTTAGTGGCACGGAAGGAGCGGCTGGACTCCTCCATTGGTTTGAAAAGCTCGAGTCCGTATTTGAAATGTGCGAATGCCCTGAGGCTCGCAGGGTGAAGTACGCCACTGGTACTCTAGAAGGCATCGCGCTGACTTGGTGGAATGCGCAAATTCAGATGTTAGGGTTGGCTGTTGCTAACGCCACACCCTGGAATGACTTCAAGGAGTTGATCAAAGAGGAATACTGTAGCCGTGATGATATTCATAAGCTGGAGGTAGAGTTTTACCACTTGAAAATGACGGGGTCAGAAATTGAAGCGTACACCAGAAGATCGAATGAGTTGGCTATTCTGTGTCCTACTATGGTAGATCCTCCCATTAAGCGTATCGAACTGTATCTCAATGGTCTGGTGCCGGAGATTCAAAGCCACGTAACCTCAGCGAATCTTGGCACTATTCAACAGATCGTCAAGCTAGCTCATCGCCTCACCGATCAGGCAGTGGAACAGAACAAGCTGCCTAAACGTATCAGCGCTACTACTACTGCTACTGTTTCAGCAACTACTCCTGCTACCCCCAGTGTTAACAAGAGAAAATGGGAGGGGGATTCCAGCAAAGGTTCAGCTTTAGTACAGTCTCAAGTTCAGCAGCGAAAGACTGACAACTATCAGAGCCCAAGTCAGCAATCTTCGGGCAGTCACAGGCAGGGTGGTTATCGAGGGAACCTCCCAAGGTGTAACAACTGTAACAGGCATCACAGTGGCCAGTGCAACAAGGGTCGTTGTCAGAGGTGCCTCAGGATGGGCCATGAGGCCAAGGATTGTAGGAGCCCACGGCCTGTAACTCAGAATCAACAGCAGCAGCAAACGCAGCAGAACCAACAACAGGGTAACAAGGGATGTTTTCAATGTGGTGCTGAAGGTCACTTCAAAAGACACTGCCCTCAGTTAAACCGAAACCAGAACAACAACAACAATAATCAGGGCACTGGGAACAACAATGGGGGAAACAACAACAACAATGGTGCAAAGGGTCGTTTATTTGTGATTGGTCAGAGTGACGCAAGGAACGATCCTAATGTGGTTACGGGTAAGTTTCTTCTCGACGACTTTTATGTTACCGTATTATTTGATTCGGGTGCGGATACCAGTTATATGTCTCTGAACGTTAGTCAAATGCTTAAACGCGCACCAACACTTTTGAACACCAAACATGTTGTGACAACTCGAAATTCCAACATTCTTTATTTGCATTTAATGCACGTTGACTTTGACTGTTTAGTTGTTTGACTTATCTGACTTGTAACTGTACACTTCGTGTTATAATAAACGTATTGTGTTTACATGATTATGTGTTTGATTGTATAACATGGAACCTGTCGAGAAACGTAAACTGCTTAACTTATGAAAGAACCCGACGAAACACAAGTGTGTTTCGCCATAACAAATCTCGACGAAACAGACTGTTTCGCCAAAAGCATCTCGACGAAACAGAAGTCTGTTTCGCCGAGCCCAGTTTCACCGAAGCCCAGTTCGGGCCCAACACGCTATTTTGAGTTTAAAACGTGAAACAACATCAGTTTTTACATCTGCTATCAAACAACCAAAACCCTAGAGCCCCTTTCCCTCCTGTGCGACGGCAGTTGGAGGTTCCCGGCGATATCTTAGCGATCGATTCGTATTTCTCTTATTCCGGTTAGTGTGTGTTCGTTAATCGGTTTAATATTTCTGTAATAGCTCGATTCATGTTTGTGTATATACTTGATTTCTGGATTATATAGGAGTACTGGGTATGATGTTCTTGATTGCGATATACATGGTTAATCGGATGCGTAATTCTATGCGAAACTGAATATGATCGAATGCTCGGTTCTGAATGTTGTTAATATGATTTGATTCTGAATTCAAGTTAGCATCTTGATAGGGTTCAATGATATGATTGTTGGATGTTAAATTTATATGTTATACACAAAAACTAGGGTTTATGCTAGACAATGATTCTTGGATGATTGAGTTGTGATGATTCGTTCTGCACATTGACCTTCATATGATTTCTGATACTGATAACGGCTGCTAGCATGATTAGGGTTCTGTGTATATTCGTAACTGCTGCATCTGTTGTCTGCGAAACTGACGTCCGACGAAACAGAACTCTCGGCGAAACAGAATGTGTTTCGCCAAGAGTAGTCGACGAATCAGAAGTTCTGTTTCGCCAGGGGACACCTCGACGAAACAGAATGTGTTTCGTCAATATCTTGTTTCGCCAACATATGTGTTTCGTCGAGCTGTGCTGTAACTTGAATGGATTCTGTTAAGTGTTAACTGGAATATTTAACTGCTGTTAGACGTTAGACATGACTTGTATGATTGTGCTTACGTGCTACCTGCTTATACGTGAGCAACTTGAACACCAACTGATTATTCTATACGTGCGTACTTTAGGACGTGATTGACTTACTTTGAGCACATACTTAGCATACCGAGCAAACTCAGGTGAGTTCACACTCTTTCTAAGGCATGGGATTCCCGGTGGTTTGGGAATGGGTTAAGAAACTAAAAATGGAACCTACATATTCTCCTTGGGTAGGATATGTACCGCCATCCTCCATGGGTAGGATGCCAATATAAATCCTGTGTATTCTCCTTGGGTAGAATACATACGTTCGTCCGGTAGGACAACAAGCTTAACGTACGTTCGTCCTCCTTGGGTAGGACAACAAACCTTAACGCATGCTCGTCCTCCTTGGGTAGGATATGGGTTAAGAAACTAAAAATGGAACCTACATATTCTCCTTGGGTAGGATATGTACCGCCATCCTCCATGGGTAGGATGCCAATATAAATCCTGTGTATTCTCCTTGGGTAGAATACATACGTTCGTCCGGTAGGACAACAACCTTAACGTACGTTCGTCCTCCTTGGGTAGGACAACAAACCTTAACGCATGCTCGTCCTCCTTGGGTAGGACAATCACACTCGCTACGGTCCTTGGATTAAGAAGGGCACGTACAAATACGGCTAGTCAACACTATTCATCGCACGCATGCCTGGACTGGCAGCAAGGACTAACGCGATAAAATTTCTAAACTTCGCAAACATGCCTAGAGGGCCGCGATGCTATTACATACGATTTACGAAACGAACATTATAACTAAATAACTAACTGTGAACTCGCTCAACTAGTTGTTGACTCTCTGTAACATGCCTTGCAGGACCATAGGTGCTTTTGGAGCTTGCACGGGAGGCACAGTCGTTGTGGACATGGATCGTGAATGTGTTGTCAAACATTATAACATTTTGTACTTAAACTTATGTTGGGTTTTACATTAATGCTTCCGCTATACACTTGTATATATTTGGTTTTGTAAACACCTATCGTATTGATGAATGACTTTTGATATAATTATGTTCAATATGATTGGTGGCTTGATCCTGGTCATGTCACGCCTCCAAGCGGTGGTACTCCGCGTGTGGATTTTGGGGGTGTGACAGATTGGTATCAGAGCCATTGGTTATAGAGAACTCGGTTTTAATAAAGGGAAAACGATTTTGTTAAAACCAGACTATAACCAGAACAGTGCTCTCAACGATCCACAACGACGCTTCGCTCCACGTGCAAGGCTCAACATCATAGGTACTACTATTCATGTTACCTTACCTACTTGCTAGAATTACATAGAACTTTGCTCGCGGTATGCCTAGATTACAGAACTTACTATACGTTATTGCTTGAGAATACTTGTGTGCTCACTCCCTTCGCACTATTCGCGAACCTCTCACCCACATGTTCTCCCTGATGTCAAGATCATGTGTGGACGCGCTAACCTAACTCAAGCCCAGTTGGCGGCTTCGATCACTGAACAAGTTACTGCAGCACTCGCAGCTGCCCAGGCAGGAGGTGTAACCTGCCATCACCACTTACTCTAGGATCTTTAGATCCTACTCTCGTAAACCAACACTCATGCTCAAGTATGCTTGCTCTTACGCACACGACAAGTCAACACGCTCAGCCACCTGTATGCACATACAAGACTTTTATGGACTGTCGTCCTACTACTTTCAGCAACACTGAAGGAGCTGTTGTACTCCTCCATTAGTTCGAGGAACTCGAATCGGTCTTCGAGTGTGTGAATGACCCGAGGCTCGTAAGGTGGAATATGCCACTGATACTCTCGAAGGCACTGCGTTAACTTGGTGGAACGCGCAAGTTACGACACTGGGGCTGGCGGCTGCTATGCCACCCCATGGAATGATTTTAAGGAACCTATCAAACGTGAATACGATGGTTATGATGCCATCC
>JARYGA010041953.1:0-123839 GCA_030545235.1 Helianthus tuberosus
AAAATGTTTAGTCATGAACCTTGTAATTTGCTTTGTTTTGTAAATCATTTGAAAAACGATAAGATCAGATGATATGTATAAATAAGAGAATAATGTATGGTTAAATGAATAACCATGTAAAATGAGTTTGTATAAGATAAGTTGTTTGTAAATCAATGTCTTGTGAAAAGTATGTTATTTGTATAAAATGTTATATGTCTCAAATTGAAATGATTCAAATAACGCTACAATATGTGATACCATACGAACACTTATATATAGGAAGTACCAGCGGCGTATCCACTGTGCTTGTATCATATTACATACGCCTCGTTACTTAAATCACTTACTCAAACCAAACCACCGAGATGTAATGTTTAACAATTGTAGAAATGTTTATGTATAGTCAAATGTCTATTGTCAAATGTAAATCATGTCAACAGATACAAATGCTTCACACGGTTCAATAGTTACAAACGGTTCATATAATCAAAGGGTTACGACGGTTCACATAGTCAAATGGTTACAACGGTTCAAAATGTAGTATAATGTGTTCATATCCTGGATGAGCATATGCAACAGAAATGCAATGTAAAACAATGTACTAAGTATGCACGTAATGGACATACATAGCATAAGTGTAATGTAAAACAATGTACTAAGTATGCACACAATGGGCGTACATAGCATGAAATGTATTGTAAAGTGATGTACTAAGTATGCACACAATGGGCATACATAGCATAAAATGTATTGTAAAGTAATGTACTAAGTATGCACACAATGGGCATACATAGCATAAAATGTATTGAAATCATGTACTATAAATGTACTAATGAACATAGCAAGGATATGATGTGAAAGCAGGAAAGCATGAAAGTAACAAGTAGGCACATGTGTTTCACCAAGCAATGCTAGAGATCACGGAATCAAACGGCACCTAATATAGGTAACTATGTTAATAAACCGGACCTAAATCGGAGGATTGGATAGAATGAGGGATCGTAAACCAAATGAGTATGGGAACTCATGTAGTATGGTTTAAAAAAGCCCACATACTAAAATGAAACCCAACCTAAGTGCTTACGACCCATTACGACCCGTTTAGGTAGCTTATGCTACTTTAACGCGTCGTTCGCGTGAAACGCGTTCGGACCGCCTAACTAGTCCTATGATAAGTAAGATATGCTTTAACATGTCTAATATTGTTACCAAATCAGTTTAGATACCAAAAGTTATGTTACATATGCTTAAAATGAATTTTGGCGCCAAAAGGGCATTTTGGTAATTTACCTAAGGCATATAAACTACCTATCATACAACTACTTAAACGAAGCGACCATAAGGTATAACCTTGGAAGGTTATTCCCTATATACTATGGTCACCTAATGTGTTTGGTCGGATCCTAATGATCGACCAAACGGGTCGGGTTCGAAAGTATAAGCGATTGTTTAGATCGCTTACCTTACGACCCTATATAAGCACTAAACTAAAAGTGACGAGCTAAGCATGTTAAAACATGCTTAACTAAGTTTAGAAAAACAGGTTTGGTATCAAAACAAACGGTTTTGATACCTAAGAGTAGTTTGGTTACAAAATACGCAAGAATGCGCATTTTGGCCGAAACTACGACTCATCACTGAGCCTAGATAACGTGGTAATCAGTAGGTATAGTCACTAGGGACTATAACCATCGTGATCACGCTCACGTTATGAAGTTCAAATGAACTTCGCATTGACCATAAACTGGTCAATGCAGAAGGTCAAACAAAGTTTGACTTTCGGACTCGAAAAGCAATAAAAGAACGAAGGAACACTTACAAAGGGTCCCCGCAAGATTGATTTCCAAGTAATCTCAGGTAGGAAGTGTATAAAAACAACCACTTAGAGAAAAACTCAGATTTCAACTAGGTTTTGCAATGGGGATGGATGGGTATTTATAGTAAATGGACCATCGTTAGGATCGTTCCTCGAATAACGTGATCGAATCTCATCCGTACAAGTGTTGGAATGTTATGGTAGCTCATTTTGCCCCCACCACAAGTTATTGACAAGTGGCATTGGCCTTTGGAGGGTTTAAAGGCTGGAAACAGGCTGTTAAAAACAAGTTTCTGCATCTGACCCCTTCTTACGGACCTCAACACTCAGAATGTTGAGGTCCGTAAGGACCTTGCAGGCCTGAAACTTTCGAAAATGGCAGAACAGGCCCCTGTGCGCGTATTGTCGTGTTTTGGCACTTCTAACACCCGTCAAACCCAATTTCAAGCTCCACAATGATGTTAAGACATAGGGAAAATGAAATATGCTTGAAAACATCACGGATGTCGGTTCGTTTGGCCGTACGATCGCATTGTTCGGTTAATTACGACGGAATGCGCATAAGCGCGAAAAACGATCCAAATGACGCGACGAATGGATTTTTCTTATGCCAAACACTAAAATAAAATGTTTTAGTGCTTACATAAATTTTTGGATGTCCGGATGTATTCAGAACGTAAGTTATGCGCGAAAGTGCAAACTTATGCACTTTTTGACGCTTTTAGTCCCTGATTTACCCAGAGGTTTATTTTAGCACACCGAACCCCTTAAAGCCTATTTCTAAGCTATGTAAAGGATATTTATGGTATGTTTAACTTATGGTCATGTTCCGGAATGTTCATTACAGTTCAAATTGGCATACTTTCGCAGTTTGTCAACTTTAGTCCCTGTAAGCGATTTAACTTGATTTTGCCATACCAAAGCCTTCAAAACTTATTTCTAAGTTATGTAAAGGTTATTTAAGGTATGTTAAGCCTATTTCACTATTCCGGAGTGTTCGTTACATTAAAATGGTTATATTTACGCATCAGTGCGCGTATAACCTTCCAGAAAGCGATTTAGAGCTTGAAATCGAACAAGAATTGATATGTGCAAAAGATACACATATTTATACAGATCCCAAGTATGAAATAAAATATTTCATTGGCTTGGCATTTGTTTGGTGGTCGCAGTGACCCAGGTGTCACAGTCTCCCCTACTTTAGGAAATTTCGTCCCGAAATTTATTCGTAGGAGTTTATCTGTGACTTTATGTCAAATAACCACCTGAGATATGCAAGGCATAATCCTGTCATTTCCTTAACGGACATTCTTCAGAACGAAAATGAACAGACGGAGTCATTTTCCTCAACGAGTATTCTTCAGAAGCGGAAATGAAGGAATAAACAAACGGGGATTCATTTCCTCAACGGACAATCTTCAGAAACGTAAAATGAACTTACGGAGTCATTTTCAACGGGTGCTTCATCAGAAATGGAAATGAAAAGGAGAAACAAACGGATATTCATTTCCTCAACGGCCAATCTTCAGAAACGAAAAATGAACTTACGGAGTCATTTTTCAACGGGTGCTTCATCAGAAATGGAAATGAAAATGAAAAGGAGAAACAAATAGATATTCATTTCCTCAACGGACAATCTTCAGAAACGAAAAATGAACTTACGGAGTCATTTTCAACGGGTGCTTCATCAGAAATGGAAATGAAAAGGAGAAATAAACGGATATTCATTTCCTCAACGGACAATCTTCAGAAACGAAAAATGAACTTACGGAGTCATTTTCAACGGGTGCTTCATCAGAAATGGAAATGAAAAGGAGAAACAAACGGATATTCATTTCCTCAACGGACAATCTTCAGAAATGAAAAATGAACTTACGGAGTCATTTTCAATGGGTGCTTCATCAGAAATGGAAATGAAAAGGAGAAACAAACGGATATTCATTTCCTCAACGGACAATCTTCAGAAATGAAAAATGAACTTACGGAGTCATTTTCAACGGGTGCTTCATCAGAAATGGAAATGAAAAGGAGAAACAAACGGATATTCATTCCCTCAACGGACAATCTTCAGAAACGAAAAATGAACTGACGGGGTCATTTTCAACGGGTGCTTCCTCAGAAATGGAAATGAATAGGGCTAATACTAGACACATGACAAAACTCGCTGTGGTTTCTGTGCACTAAATTCCATAATTACGTAATTCCTTGCACAGTCCGCACAGTTTGTCCTGTAATGTTTAGGGGAGGAAAATCAAACCTGTGATGAGGGTGACTAGACTACCATAGGGTCCTTTTAATTAGATCGACAGATGATCTTATTAATTAGGCCACCAAGGAGTCCTTTCAGCTATATCATCACATGATGTTCCTAACCAGATTTTTGGATCAATCTGTTTAACTAGACCACTCAAGGGTCTAATTATGGAGTAGTACTTTATAACCCAAAGGACTTAACTACAACGTAGAAGTCCATTAAGGATTTTAGATAGTACCTTTTGGGTATCCTACTATGAATCCCTTATACGAATGATATGGAAGATTCTACGAGGATTTGGATAACAAAAACTCGGATTACACCAAAAACATAAAAAGGAACACATAAGCACATAATCACATAGTTGTTTAACTCGGTTATTAATTTGTTATTAACTTGTTATTGATTGAATATGGATATTCAAAGTACACCAGGAAACCAGTCGCTGGACTTCAATGTCCTCTGGGATCTATCTGAAAAGATAGGATGATCTCCCAAAATTCGATTTTGTTTTCAAAGAAACGTAATATTTGAATTAAGGAACACAACAATTTTAGGATTTATGGAAATATCCTTAGGTACCCTTATTAAGGATTTATAGTGGTACTTTGGGTATTCGTCTCGTGTTGTAACTTGCGCCTTGTACTTCGTTTCCTTAGAATAAACGGGTACTTAGGAATTTCGTGGAAACGCAAGAGATCATAAGATGGAAAAATTTTGGGGGGTAGGGTGCTTTTCAAGGAATACGATTCCTTGATTGTCGGTATTGTAAGGGATATGTTGTTTATACATACAACCACATAAATACATTGCAATGTAAATAAAAGATTTATTTATAAACAATGATAACAACTGTTTCATGGACCATGACAACAAAAGAGAATAATACATAAGATGTGATTATTTCTAAACGATGTTGTCGGTCAGATGCTCATCCCTGTGCTGGATTTGCATTAGCAAGCTTTGGGCAATTTCTTCGGAAATGACCCATCTCGCCACAGTTGAAGCAAGAACCTGGTAGAAAACGACCTTGAGCAGGATTGTTGCCAGCTTGGTTTGGTGCAGCTGCAGCTGGGCAGACTCTTGCTGTATGGCCTATAAGTCCACAAGTTTGGCATTTGCGGCACTTTACATTGGCATGATGATGGAGGCTACATTGGTTGCACAAGGGTGCAGTTCCATTGTATGGCTTCCTAGCAGGGGGTTGAGCTGGTTGGTTGGGGACGGCTTGATCATTGTGAGTAACCATGGCGAAGTTCTGAGAGGCCTTTCGCTTCTTTGACTTCTTAGGGGATCCAGTTTGTTCATCCATGGTCTTTGATTCCTCGATTGGGTTCGATTCCTCGACCGGTTTCTTGTCACCTTTTCGGAAAAGTTTACCTTTCCTGATCTTTGAGTCAGTCAAGGTTGCAGATAGCTCAATGGCCTGTCTAACTGTAGTAGGGTTGCTACCAGTCACAATGTCTTGTATTGAGTCAGGGAGGCCATCAATGTACTTTTCGATTGCCTTATCCAAAGGCGTGACCATGTTTGGGCATAACAGACTTAACTCCTCATAACGGTCCGTGTACGCTCGATGCTCACTGCTATCTTGCGTAAGATCGTCAAATTCCCTTTCCAAGGCCCTGATCTCGTGACGAGGACAGAATTCCCTCATCATAAGGGCCCTAAGTTCAGCCCATGTCTGTGCTAGAGCAACTTCTGCACCACGATCTCTCATAACCCCGTTCCACCACGTAAGGGCCCTCTTCTGGAACACACTCGAAGAAAACTCGACCTTGCGATTGTCAGGACACTGCACGTGGCGGAAAGTATTCTCAATGCTCTCGAACCATTGAAGAAGCCCAGTCGCTCCCTCAGAACCACTAAACTTGAGTGGTTTAGCCGAGTTAAAACTCTTGAAATTGAATAGACCATTGTTGTTGTTGTTGGCTTGGTTCCATTGAGCAAAGAGGTTTGGGAATTGAGCAGCCATTTGCTGCGCAATGATTTCTGCCAGTTCGGCAGTCGCTATCTGGTTTTCGCGTCGAGGAGGCATTCTAAAAGAGAAACAAGAAAGAAAACAAATGAAATGGCATTGGGTAAGAATAGGATGTTACAATTACCGACCATAATCATGGTTGATGGTTATTTGTTTGAACCACGAAGCAAACAAACAACACAAAGGCTGAATCAAAGCAAATAGATCCTCATAGTGTATCGTGAAGACATGCTTGCCTATAAGTGGACACTCACCCCAAGAGTTCCCAGGTAAGAGTGACTGGTCCGATTATGTGGATTTGTACGAACACTCTATGTCACACCCCCAAAATCCACACGCGGAGTACCACCGCTTGGAGGCGTGACATGACCAGGATCAAGCCACCAATCATATTGAACATATAAGTAAATAGTAAAAGTCATTCATCGATACGATAGGTGCTTTCAAAACCAAACATAAACAAGTGTGTAGCGGAAGCAAAAATGTAAAACCCAACATAAGTTTAAGTACAAAATGTCATAATGTTTAACAACACATTCACGATCCATGTCCACAACGACCGTGCCTCCCGTGCAAGCTCCAAAAGTACCTAAGGTCCTGCAAGGCATGTAACAAAGAGTCAACAACTAGTTGAGCGAGTTCACAGTTGGTTATTTAGTTATAATGTTCGTATCGTAAATCGTATGTTCGTTTAGTAATCATGTATCGTATGTAATAGCATCGCGGCCCTCTAGGCATGTTTGCGAAGTTTAGTGGGGGTTTCCCATGTTTTCTAGACTAGGTATATTTGTATCGCGGCCCTCCAGGCATGTTTGCGAAGATTAAAGTATAGTTCGCGGCCATTCTAGGCATGTTTGCGAAGATTGTTCTAGTATCGCGGCCGATCCCGGCATGTGTGCGAAGAAAAGTATATGTATCACTAGTCTAGTAGTATCTACCATTGACCTTCTTCTCCCGAGGCCAATGGTATGTAATTCCGATAACTCTTAAGCATAAATAATCAATCAACCCATTCCCAACCCCGGGAATCCCATGCCTTGGTAGAAGTGTGAACTCACCTTGTTTGCTCGGTATGCTAAGTTAAGTGCTCACAATAAATCAGTCAAGTCCTATAGTGCACGTATATTCAATCAGTTCACATTGTTTGTAAAGTTTCACATTGAACTAGTGTCACAATAATATCACAGAGTGTGTTTGGCAGTTTACATCTTGTATCATGTAAACAGTTAAACCAATTCATGCAAATTCATCTTACCCATATTAGCTTTCACAGTTAATTCTAACATAATTAACCAACAACACAGTTAATTGAGCTAGTTAACTGAACTAACATATTCAAACAGGGGTACACAGTTACAAAGTTAACATTTAATAACTAACTGTGTCACATGCTTTTTCTTAACTAAATTAATAGTTATAACAGAGTTATCATATATAATGAGTTTGACATACTTAACTTAGTTAACATAACCCAGTTAACTTATTAATATAACTAATATATTTAACAGAACTAAAATACTAATTAAGATGCTGTACAAATATATTTATCTTACTAACAGAATTTATAAACTGAGTAAATAAGCTAACAGAGTTACTTACTTAACAGAATTACCAACTCAACAGGGTTAACTTAACTAACAAAGTTAACAAGTTAACAAAATTTAAGATCAGATCATTCGATGAAAACTATATTGAGCCGAAAACACCTTAAACATAATTCGAATCCCCTGCCGAAATCCCATAATGCCGAAAACACTAGGTGGGCCGAAAACTTATCTGGGCCGAAAACCCTTTGGTTTTTGTTGAAAAATGACGAAATCACCTATGGGCTAATATTTGGGCCGAAATCATATATGTGGGCCGAAATCACTTATGTGATTTCGTCCACTTTCACTTGTGGGGAGGTGTTTTCGTCTAGAACTTCATCTTCACCAACAAATACTTACAGTAACTAAAAAAAAAAAAACCCAGCAACTATAATTTCCATTACAGTTACATGATCTGATATACTTGAAATCATTTAATCAAATATGTAACAAATACATTACCAAATCATTGTGAAATCCAGAACATATTTCAGTCAGTTTATCATTCAATAACATATACCCACTGTTGATCCAAACATCCAAGATACAGACAGTTTAGAGATAATAATTATCTAGCAAGCACACAATGATAGATCACATAATCACATATATAAATAATGATTAAACCTCCAAAATCATACAGTAAGCATCTTAAACAACTGAACATGAAATCACTAACCAAGGATTTAAACAGAGGTTTTGCTTCAAATGAGGAATTCTGTTTGTGGGTTTCAGATGTAGCGAGAGAGAGAGAACAAAGTGATAAGGTTTGGTAAGTGGGTAACGTCTCGGAGAAGATTGTGATTAAATAAATATATATAATATCTAATATCTCAAAACTGGGCCAAGGCCCATCTCTGATTTCGCCAAAAATTGCTAGACGAAAACACTAAAGTGTTTTCATCACAGAAGGGTGTTTTCATAAGAGCAGGGGTGTTGGGCCAATGATCCATAATAAACTATACAATCTCAATTAGCACAAATTACACTATCATCAAATACTCAAATATAATATGCACCCCAAATGTCAAATATCGATCGTAATACTATTTTACATTTTTCAAATGTAAGCGTTGTGAAACAACGAGTCGTGCAAACAAACAACATAAACAAAAAAAAAAAATTAACGTGCACTAAATGCGAAGATGGAAATCTTGGAAACTCGAGTTGTCACACTCTAGCCTTAGACAGAAAACCCAGGGTACAGGCATTCACTCTTCCAGTTTGCACGTGTTCACACTATTTAGGACCCAAAACTTTGACGAGAGTTTTGAAAATTCAAAGGGGTTCAAAACCTTATAACAGAGGGTTCAAAACCTAATAATCAATCATCCTAGAACAAATGATTAGTTTTCAAAGCGGTTTTGAAATTTATGTTCTTGTTGTGGTCGTCGCCTAAGGATAGGTGACGGTATTGTTTTATGAGTAAACGCAAGTAAACTCGCGTTAGGGTCCTAGGAAGGTTATAGACTAGGTCAAAGCATTACTAAGAACCTAATTCCCTATAACCATGGGCTCTGATACCAACTTTTCTGTCACACCCCGGCCACGTAGAACATACAAAACGTGGCGGAAACGTCGGGGAGTGTTGTAACAGAATTAATTGTTTCAAATCCATGGCAATTGAAGTTTCGTTTTATTAATCAAACATGAAAGTTTACATTGTTTTAAACAAGAACCAAAGAGTACATAACATAAATTAACTAGTTCTTGTCTCGTTTTAAGTCACTAAGGCACAGGTCCGCCTAAGTATGTCTTGATAAGTCCTATGCATCATCTCCTGAAAACACATGTGAAAATAGGTACGTCAGCATAAAAATGCCTGTGAGATACATAGGTTTTGTGAAAACTGAATTCATGACTTGTGTTTGAGAAAATGTTTAGTCATGAACCTTGTAATTTGCTTTGTCTTGTAAATCATTTGAAAAACGATAAGATCAGATGATATGTATAAATAAGAGAATAATGTATGGTTAAATGAATAACCATGTAAAATGAGTTTGTATAAGATAAGTTGTTTGTAAATCAATGTCTTGTGAAAAGTATGTTATTTGTATAAAATGTTATATGTCTCAAATTGAAATGATTCAAATAACGCTACAATATGTGATACCATACAAACACTTATATATAGGAAGTACCAGCGGCGTATCCACCGTGCTTGTATCATATTACATACGCCTCGTTACTTAAATCACTTACTCAAACCAAACCACCAAGATGTAATGTTTAACAATTGTAGAAATGTTTATGTATAGTCAAATATCTATTGTCAAATGTAAATCATGTCAACAGATACAAATGGTTCACACGGTTCAATAGTTACAAACGGTTCATATAATCAAAGGGTTACGACGGTTCACATAGTCAAATGGTTACAACGGTTCAAAATGTAGTATAATGTGTTCATATGCTGGATGAGCATATGCAACAGAAATGCAATGTAAAACAATGTACTAAGTATGCACGTAATGGACATACATAGCATAAGTGTAATGTAAAACAATGTACTAAGTATGCACACAATGGGCGTACATAGCATGAAATGTATTGTAAAGTGATGTACTAAGTATGCACACAATGGGCATACGTAGCATAAAATGTATTGTAAAGTGATGTACTAAGTATGCACACAATGGGCATACATAGCATAAAATGTATTGTAAAGTGATGTACTAACTATGCACACAATGGGCATACATAGCATAAAATGTATTGAAATCATGTACTATAAATATACTAATGAACATAGCAAGGATATGATGTGAAAGCAGGAAAGCATGAATGTAACAAGTAGGCACATGTGTTTCACCCCAAAATGTTTGGAAAACAGTAAAAGAGGGGTCTATGTACTCACTTGAGATTGCTCAGAAGTCCTAAGATAACCACCAAGCAATGCTAGAGATCACGGAATCAAACGACACCTAATATAGGTAACTATGTTAATAAAACGGACCTAAATCGGAGGATTGGATAGAATGAGGGATCGTAAACCAAATGAGTATGGGAACTCATGTAGTATGGTTTAACAAAGCCCACATACTAAAATGAAACCCAACCTAAGTGCTTACGACCCATTACGACCCGTTTAGGTAGCTTATGCTACTTTAACGCGTGGTTCGCGTGAAACGCGTTCGGACCGCCTAACTAGTCCTATGATAAGTAAGATATGCCTTAACATGTCTAATATTGTTACCAAATCAGTTTAGATACCAAAAGTTATGTTACATATGCTTAAAATGAATTTTGGCGCCAAAAGGGCATTTTGGTAATTTACCTAAGGCATATAAACTACCTATCATACAACTACTTAAACGAAGCGACCATAAGGTATAACCTTGGAAGGTTATTCCCTATATACTATGGTCACCTAATGTGTTTGGTCGGATCCTAATGATCGACCAAACGGGTCAGGTTCGAAAGTATAAGCGATTGTTTAGATCGCTTACCCTACGACCCTATATAAGCACTAAACTAAAAGTGACGAGCTAAGCATGTTAAAACATGCTTACCTAAGTTTAGAAAAACAGGTTTGGTATCAAAACAAACGGTTTTAATACCTAAGAGTAGTTTGGTTACAAAATACGCAAGAATGCGCATTTTGGCCGAAACTACGACTCGTCACTGAGCCTAGATAACGTGGTAATCAGTAGGTATAGTCACTAGGGACTATAACCATCGTGATCACGCTCACGTTATGAAGTTCAAACGAACTTCGCATTGACCATAAACTGGTCAATGCAGAAAGTCAAACAAAGTTTGACTTTCGGACTCGAAAAGCAATAAAAGAACGAAGGAACACTTACAAAGGGTCCCCGCAAGATTGATTTCCAAGTAATCTCAGGTAGGAAGTGTATAAATACAACCACTTAGAGAAAAAACTCAGATTGCAAGTGGGTTTTGCAATGGGGATGGATGGGTATTTATAGTAAATGGACCACCGTTAGGATCGTTCCTCGAATAACGTGATCGAATCTCATCCGTACAAGTGTTAGAATGTTATGGTAGCTCATTTTGCCCCCACCACAAGTTATTGACAAGTGGCATTGGCCTTTGGAGGGTTTAAAGGCTGGAAACAAGCTGTTAAAAACAAGTTTCTGCATCTGACCCCTGCTTACGGACCTCAACACTCAGAATGTTGAGGTCCGTAAGGACCTTGCAGGCCTGAAACTTTCGAAAATGGCAGAACAGGCCCTTGTGCGCGTATCGTCGTGTTTTGGCACTTCTAACACCCGTCAAACCCAATTTCAAGCTCCACAATGATGTTAAGACATAGGGAACATGAAATATGCTTGAAAACATCACGGATGTCGGTTCGTTTGGCCGTACGATCGCATTGTTCGGTTAATTACGACGGAATGCGCATAAGCGCGAAAAACGATCCAAATGACGCGACGAATGGATTTTTCTTATGCCAAACACTAAAATAAAATGTTTTAGTGCTTACATAAATTTTTGGATATCCGGATGTATTCAGAACGTAAGTTATGCGCGAAAGTGCAAACTTATGCACTTTTTGACGCTTTTAGTCCCTGATTTACCCAGAGGTTTATTTTAGCACACCGAACCCCTTAAAGCCTATTTCTAAGCTTTGTAAAGGATATTTATGGTATGTTTAACTTATGGTCATGTTCCGGTATGTTCGTTACAGTTCAAATTGGCATACTTTCGCAGTTTGTCAACTTTAGTCCCTGTAAGCGATTTAACTTGATTTTGCCATACCAAAGCCTTTAAAACTTATTTCTAAGTTATGTAAAGGTTATTTAAGGTATGTTAAGCCTATTTCACTATTCCGGAGTGTTCGTTGCATTAAACTGGTTATATTTACGCATCAGTGCGCGTATAACCTTCTAGAAAGCGATTTAGAGCTTGAAATCGAACAAGAATTGATATGTGCAAAAGATACACATATTTATACAGATCCCAAGTATGAAATACAATATTTCATTGGCTTGGCATTTGTTTGATGGTCGCAGTGACCCAGGTGTCACAATACCCCCATAGCCTACGACGGGTTTTGGGTTTCTCATTTCCTTCACCTTTCATCTTTCTTGAATTGACATTTTAGACCCCTGGACTTTATTTTCTCACATATCTTGCACTTATAAGCTATTTTTCGGCCCGAAACAAATCTCGAACACTATCTTTTGCTCTGCTTATCATCCTCGGGCATTCCATTCCATCTCTAAAAATTTTATGTTCACCGATTTAAGTGATTAACCTGCAAAACCACAATCTCTCGTAGTTATCACATTCAAAGCATGTAATCACTTAAAACACAATAAAACACATAATATAAGGACATTAACGCTCGGGTTTCACCCTCTCCATCACATTCCCACACTTAACCTTTCTTGTCCTCAAGCAACCATCACAAACATTACTCGCCATATTAACGAATCACTTCTCAATCCCTTACGGATTTAACAATTTAAGATCCGAAGTCATACCCGTCCCATAGACTAACACAATCGAGGTTGACAATCTGACAAGTAAATGATGCATATTTGAAGCAATTTTAAGACTTGCCTAACTAAAATTAACATGCTTATGATACTACACACATGCCAACACGCCCTTCACAATAAGTTTGTTCAAATCCATTTGAAACATGGTTTAGAAATATGAATTTTCGTTCACTGAAATATTGAGTACTTTTGCAAAACTTGCATGTCTTTCCACCCTCGAAAACATTTATAAACACGTAAAACCATAAAAAGTGGGGGTTATGAATTCACCTTGATGTCCTTGTGCAAAGCTAGCCTAACGTGATTTCGTAGTGCCGTTTCAAGAACGTGAGTTAGCTAGCATGCAATCTATGGCATTCCTACCAAAGAGTACTTATAAGTTTCTAATAAGACGACGTAGCTAAACTACGTGTCCGAGCTCTACCGAGTCGTTAACAAACGACTCTACGAAGGTGTTATTATTTTGATTTGAAATAACCAAACTATGGTTATTTGATCCCATATATAATTGGGTTAACGCTAAGTATCGGAAACAACTTAGCTTTCCGAGTGATTTAGAATATATATATTTACGGAGTCGTGTTAGTCGTCGCGAATAGAAGGCGTAGAGGGATAGCGGTAAGTCTCGTTGTGGTCTTCGTAAGACGAGAATATATATATATATATATATATATATATTGTATATATATATATATATATATATATAGGAGAATGATCCGTTAGGAACCACCCTTTATTGCGAGAACCGCGAGAACCAATGTGAACACAACCAAAAATACCTAAAAATAGTTAAAAAAGCACACAATTTTTTTAATATTTTTTTTTAAAAAAAATCGTTATATTTCGTTACCAAAATTTTTTTTGCTACTTAAAGTAGCGATTTTAATGTAAAAATATTAAAAAAAAATTGTGTGTTTTTTAGAATTTTTTAGGTTTTTTGGGGGTTTAGTTTTTAGCATTTTAGCTTGAGGGGGGAGGGGGGTTTAGGTTTTGAGGGGGGGGGGGGGTTAGGTTTTTTTGGTGTGTTCATATTGGTTCTCATGGTTCTCACAATAATGGTGGTTCTCAAATGAACCTTACCCTATATATATATATATATATATATATATATATATAGGGGGAGGTTCATTTGAGAAGAAAATTAAATTGAGAAGAAAAAGAACAAAGGGTACAATTGTAAAACATTAAATAGTTTTTCTCTCATCTAATTTATTATTATTTTTGACTAATTAATTAGTCATAAAGACTATCATCCTACACACTAAATTTTTTGCCTAGACACATCAAAATTTTTCCTACACGTTTTTGAAATTTATCCTACACATATTGAAATTTATCATACACAACTCGTAATTCATCCTACACACCTCATACTTTATCCTACACTTTAAAATAACTTTTTTCTTCTTTGAAAAAATATATTTTTTTGAAAATAAGTTACAATTTTAATTTATTTAGCTATTAAAAAGGAAGACTAACAATTAATGATCTATCTAATTTTACCAATATACCCTTACACCTATATTAAAGACAAAAATTAAATGAAGTAAAAAGAATCATTCTTATTGGTTGAAGATTGTTCTTTTTTATTCTTACAAAAAATTTCTTCTCATTTGAACCCTCTACTATATATATATATATATATATATATATATATATATAGGGAGCCGCTAAAATAAGAACCACCTCTAGTTGTAAGAACCGATAGAACCAATCTCAACCAATTAGATTATGACACCCCAAAGGGTATTATGGTCATTTACTCCAAATGTCATTTCCCACCCTCTCTCCTCATTAATAGTTGTCAGTAGTCTCTCTCCTCCACCATTTTAAAACTCCATATCCTCTCCTCAACCTACTTGACTCCTTCACTTCCTAAATTCTAAAGAAACCACCTGCCCCTTCTGGTTCTCCTTTGCCGGCGACCACCACTGTTAATCAGTGGAAGATGATGATGATGATGATTGATGGTGGGGGTGAACCCGTCGCCCACCACTATTTCTCTCTCTCCCACCCTTGTTCATCCCTGTTTCTGCCTCCTTTCCTCTCTGCCCTCGTTCATCGGAGATAAAACCTTGGTCACCGCCGTCGTCTCCTCTGCCACCGTTCAGCACCATTCATCGGAGATAAAACATCGGAGATAAAACATTGGAGTGTCGATGTCGGAGGCGGTGGGTGCTCGATGGCGTGGCAAGGATGGCAGAGGGTAGGATTTTGAACCTGCAACCCCACTTTGCAGCCTCTGATTATCGGAAAATCTGAGCCAAAACTTTGTTTTTTTTTCAAGAATCCTCTCGTTCTTTTGATTTATTTTTGACGCGTCGATGATGATAACAAAGTATCTGAGACACATCCCGAGTGTGCGATTTTCTGGGTGCGTTCGATTTTGCGTAAAAACATTTTTGTAAAAAAAAAAGTTAAACCGTAAACTTTTTAACGTAAAACGTAAAAACGTAAAAACGTAAAACGTAAAAACGTAAAACGTAAAACGTAAAAAGTTTTTACGTAAAATGTAAAAAGTTTTCCGTAAAACGTTAAAAGTTTTAGGTAAATCGTAAAACATAATTTTTTTTTAGTAAAACGTAAAAACGTAAAAAACGTTAACGTAAAAAAACCGGCGCGTAAAACGTAAAAATCCGGGACGTAAATCGTAAAAAATCGGCGCGTAAAACGTAAATAACGTTAACGTAAAAAACCGGGGCGTAAAATGTAAAAACGGCACGTTGAAAAAAACGACGCGTGAAAAAGCCGGGCGTAAAAACGGCGCGTCAAAAAACGTTAAACGTAAAAATCTGTAAATAAATCTGAATTTGATAATGCTTAATAAAAAAACTATGTTTAAAAAATAAAAATCTAATATAATAATACAAAAAATAATAAAAAACAATAAAGATAAAAAGACAAAATAGAGTAATTTACTAAAATACTCTTTTGGATTAAAATATTAAAGACATAATAAGACAAAAAATACTTAATATTATTTTTAAATACTTTTACTCTCATCCATCCATCTTCTTGATCTAATGGCCAGAAAGTGGTTCTCGCGGTTCTTACAACTGTAGGTGGTTCTCATTCTAGCGGTCCCCTATATATATATATATGGAGAGGATCATGAGAAAACTATATCTAAATGAGAAAACTAGAAAACTAACTAAAAAAGCAAAAAAAAAAAAAAAAGCCCAAAAAACAAACCAATTTTTTTTTACATTTTTTTATGAAAAAATCGCTATTTTTTATATATAAAAAAATAATTTTTTTGTTGTACTGCACATGTGCATTATATGTGTACTACACATGTGCACTATATCCGTAATAGTGCACATGTGCAATACAAAAAAAAGTTTTTTTTTTTTTGAAATTTTTTTTCCATGCATAAAAACTAGCGATTTTTTTATAAAAAATTGTAAAAAAAATTGGTATGTTTTTTAGGATTTTTTAGTTAGTTTTTTGGTTTTCTCATCGAAACTAATTTTCTCATTTAAACTAGTTTTCTCATGATCCATCCCATATATATATATATATAGGGAGAAGATCATGCGAGAACCACCTCTTATTGCGAGAACCGCGAGAACCAATGTGAACTCAACCAAAAATGCCTAAAAATAGCTAAAAATCACACAAATTTTTTTTATATAAAAATCACTACTTTTCGAAGCAAAAAAAAAAAATAATAAATTTTTTTTTTATATTTTTGGTCACTAAAAGTAGCGATTTGAGCATAAAAAATATTAAAAAAAATTTTTAGATTTTTTTTAGATTTTTTTAGGTTTTTTGGGGGTTTAGTTTTTAGCATTTTAGCTTTGGGGGGGGGGGGGGGTTTAGGTTTTTGGGGGGTGGGGGATGGGGGTTTAGGTTTTTTTTTGGAGGGGGGGGGGGGGTTAGGTTTTTTTTTTTTAGGTTTTTTGGGGGTTTTAGTTTTTAGCATTTAGCTTGGGGGGTTAGGTTTTTTTTGGAGGGGGGGGGGGGGGGTGGGGGTTAGGTTTTTTTAGCTATTTTAGGTTGTGTTCACATTGGTTCTCGGTTCTCGCAATAAATGAAGTTCTCGCATGAGCCCCTCCCTATATATATATATATATATATATATATATATATATATATGGTAAGGTTCTTTTGTGAACACTTCCCAAGTGATGAACAAAACGAACAAATCCTGGCCATAGATTTTCTTAAATCTAACATAAGGGTAGGATCGTCTTTTAACATCTATAGTTTTATATATAATTTTATTTTTTAAAATTTTCATGGCAGTTATCTGATAAACCACCCACGCTTCAACATGACGTGCAATTTCAAAATTCAATCGATCAAAATCTGCGCCATATCTTCCTGTTCGTTCTTCATCACCATCATTCAATTCGTTCTTCAGATTATCAACAGGCAATTCTGCAATCATGACACATTCGAGCGATCAGAATATTGTTTCAGCGAATTTTGTGACAATTGTCTAAATTTCATGTATCCGTACAATACTTAAACAGTAATTAGTGCCTTAATGACTGTGCTGATTTAAATTAATGACATGAATGCTTTCTGATTATTGTCATAATACATACATGTGCATCACATATTGCATGATGTCATATCATTATTGCATGCAACACTTTATGATTCAAATGATGCACGAAACGAAGTTAGCACAGTTATCAGACAAATAAGAAAATGCTGACGGAGTTCAGTACTTAGACAGACATGGTATTGAGACACAAAATGGGCCAGAAACCAAGAGTTACACTAGTATAGTGTGTAGGAAAGTAAGGATCACAAAACTGCCTTCCTAGTGATAGTTTAAGTGCCGGAAAGTGCCTAAAACTCACATAAACTGCAGAATTCAGCAAAAATCAGCATTTAAACAACTTAATATTATGCAGAAATATGGGTAAATGGTCCAGAATGCTTTCCTAAGTGTCGAGAATCAAAACTGTCACAAAAGGTAACATAAAGCACACTAAACTGCATAGTTAAGCACCTTAACGAACCGGTAACCAACCGAACAACCGGACACTACCCGAAACACTAAATTTTCACTAGAAGCATTGTTTTACCATTTCCGAGCTAGTTATGGTCCCCGAACATCATAACACAACATATAACAACATAACAACTTATAACACTAAACATATACTTAGATTCTAACTAGATATCCTAACTATCCATCACCACACAACCAAACAAACCAAGAGTTCATCATTCATTTCATTTCCAACAAACCAACACACTCACTCTCTTCCTCCCTTCTCCTACCTTCGGCCGAGAACAAGAGCACCACCACCACCATCTTTCAAGTTTAATCCATCCATTCCCTAGTGATACAAAGGTGTAAGAAGCTTGATTAAGGAGCTAGGAGCCATTGGAAGGTGAAGGACCTCTCTCAAGTGCTTTTAACCACCAAGATTGTCATCTTCATCTTCTTGAACATCATCCCTAGCCTTGTGCTAGTAGTAAGATCTTCCTAATCCCATTTTACATCTTGTTATGTTGGTTAAAAGTATATGTAAATCACTAATCATGAAGAACACTAAAGATCAAGAACATAATCTTTAACATAAGACTAAAAATCATCATGATCTATGTTGTTTAAGTGTTTATATGCTTCTTGATTCTTGATTGTTTGTGTTAATGATGTTAAACATCATATGAACTTGCTAGATTGTGATTAAAGATATAATCTAGCAAGATAAGAGTATGATCTTGTGAAAAACCAAGATGATCATACTTTATGTAAACATGGACTTGAAGTATGAAGATGTTTTCTTGAATAATGCTGATCAAAGTATGATATAAGACTTCTGAATGAATGATTTCAAAACTAGTTTTCTCAAGAAACTAAGTTTACTTATAAGATTTACATAAACATGGTTCTTAAAGAAACTAATCACATTTTTAGTGGTTAATCAAGTGTAGAAACATGTTATTAACAAGAAAAATTCAAGAAGAAATATTTTTAGAAAATCAAGTTACAAGTTGTAAATATCAAAAATCTTCAAGAATGATGTTTTTAAACAAATAACCACACTTTAAAGGGTAACTAAGCTTACTAAACACTCTACTAAGTTACTACAAATTTTCATAAATTTTCAAGTTCATGAAGTAGTGTAAAATGCTTGATTTTGGCACTTGGTAAGTATTGTTTGCTTTGTTGATGAATTGTAATGATTTTTAAAAGAAAATGATATGCTTTGAAAGCATGGAAACCTCCATTTTTAAGGGGAAACTGTGACAAAATTTTTCTAGAAATTAAACACTTTGAAAAATATTTTTAAACAAGTGTTTACAAGTGTATTTTTAACCATGATTTTTCATATAAAATTTTCCATAATTTTTGATACAAAAATTATAAATATTGGAGGTTGGTTTTTAATAAATAAAAGTGACTAAATATGTATGTAGGAAAATATATATTTAGATATCATTATGTGTGTGATTACTTGTATATTATGTGTATTAGTTATATTATTTTAGGATTTGAAATAATATAACTCACCAAAATACCAAAAGTTACAATACAAAATATTACCAAAATTCCAAGAAAATAAATATATAATTTATACCCAAAATTGGAAAAACCGAGCAAGGAACATAAACTACAAAATATTCCGGAACCAAATTCATAAGTATATTTTGGTAAACGGTATTTTGGAGACCAAGAAAACAAAAATATGATTTTTATAATTGTTACAAAAATATATCTTATTTTTGACAAGAAGGAAATATATTATTTTTGGGCAAAGAAAATATATATATGTTTTCTTGATTTATTAGAGAATATAATATTTTTGGAGAAAATATATATTTTCTTAAATAAATTTAGAACATATTATTTTTTAGGGTGAAAAATGAATTTGTAAATATTTTCTAAGTTAATCTTGAAAATATATTATTTTTGAGGTTTATATGAAAATATAAATATTTTAGCCAAGGAAGAAATATAAATAATTTTCTATACAAGTTTTCTTAAAATATTTATATATTTTAAGAATATATTCATGTTGGTGATTTTTGTTGAAAATAATATTCCGGAAAAATAAATACAAAATTAAGTATATGAATACTTAATAAATACCAAGAAAATACGTATTCTTGTACGTATAAATACACACCGGAATACGCCACCGATACTTGGCAAAATACACAAGTCTAAGAATACAAGTGTAAGTAATCCTATCCTTGGGGAAAGATATATGAGTATAAATACATAATGTGTCAAGTTAAAATATATTATTTTAACAAATATTCCAATAATTAATAAATATAATTTAAGTTAAAATATTTATTATTTTAACAAGTAATTATATACTTTGGAATAATATTTAAGACACAAAGAAACGTAACTCAAAGATACTAATTAAGACTAAAGTCAAGGCACGACCCATCCGTCTAATAAACCGTAGTACGTTTGTAGGTAGTCTTGCAATCTAGAAGAAGTTTTGAGTTATTTGACCGAAGAACGCAAGTCTGTGAGTTCATGTCCCCCTTTTCTTTTAACTGTTTTCTGTTTTATAACTTCGGGGTGAAATACATGTTACAAATGATTACGATTACAAATGGTATGCTAAGGAATGAACCGTTAGATCATGTGAATGGGTAGGCGTTAACTTGAGACTATTAATCCTTTTATAAGGACCGAGGGGCATGAGTGATAGATCTATTTGAGTGTTGCGAGCCCCACCGATGGGTCCGCGAGTTGGGCGCATGTGGTGACTATGTCGTCCCAGCCGGAAGGCCCGGTACGAAATACGCAAAGGATTGAGACTTCCTACACCGTTGCACACATATTAATGACCTTGCAAATCATTAATTGATATGTTCATATTCGCTTTCATACCAGTTTACAAATACTTATATACAATGATTACAAAGTTTATTATGAGCTCACATCCAAAACACATGAACTCGCTCAACTTTTGTTGATGTTTGCAAACAACATGTATTTCAGGGAATTGATATGGATCTGGCGGGCGCTGAAGTTTTACAAGTTGTGTCTTCCAAATAAAAGATGTCATCCAATGTCGAAGGGTTTGGATTGTGTATCATATCTTGGATAAGATACATAGTTCAAAGCCTAGCTTTTAATAGTGTCTTTTGTTAAGTCCAGTTTGGAACTTAAAACAAGGGTTGTTATGTACTTTAAACTTGAAGTCTTGGTTTGTAGTTAAACAATGATGGTTGTAATATTTGAAACTTAATTATGGATGAACATCATGGTTTTATCATATAGTTGTTTGTGATGGTTGAATGCAATGATATTAAGCAAGCCACACATAATCACGCTTCCGCAAAAGTCAGGGTGTGACAGTTTGGTATCAGAGCCAGGTTGTAGCGAACTAGGATTCCTTCTCGAGTCTAGACTACAATCATTAGGGCTCTCCCACGAAAATATTTTTACAACATATTTTTCATTGTATACACAAAACGCCCAGATCCATGGAACAAACGTTTTATAAAAGGAAAGACAAGAAATACGATTGCAAGGTCACATTGGTGGTTTAGTCTGCATGGGGTAGACTAGGAAAGATAGAAAAAGTTTCATGAAGGACCACGTGTGTCACACCCTGAATATTGCGGAAGCGTGATTATGGTGTGACTTTCTTAATATCATTGCATTCAATCATAACAACAACTATATGATAAAACCATAGATCGTCATCCATTAAATAGATTTGAAAACATCACAACATCATTGTTTAACAGGACTCCAAATTCAAGTTTTACAAACCATACAAATTGTTTTAAGAGTTCACAAGGACTCATCAAAAGACTCTAAATAAAACCAAGATTTGGAAGAGGTGTCTGGTCCAGGATAGGACACCCTAACCAAACCCTAGACCATGGATGACATCTTTTATTTTTAACAACACTTAAAAACCTTCGAACGCCTGCCAGATCCACCTTTAATTTCCTGAAATACATGTAATTTGAAAACATCAACAAAAGTTGAGCGAGTTCATGTGTGTGTTTGTGAATAAACCTTGGAAACATTTGTAAGTATGTTGGTATGTGAAAATAAACAGATCAATTAATGGTTTGCAAGGCCATCAATATGTGTGCAACGGTGTAGGAAGGCTCAATCCTTTGCGTATTTCACACCGGGCCTCCCTGCTGGAACGACATAGTCACCACATGAGCCAACTCGCGGACTCATGGGTGGGGATCGCAACACCCAAATAGATCTATCAATCATGCCCCTCGGTCCTTCTAAAGGATTAATGGTCTCAAGCTAACGCCTACCCTTACACATGATCTAGCAGTTCATTTCATTTGTAAATCATATGTAATCATAATCATTTGTAACATGTACTTCACCCCTGAAGTTATAAAACGAAAACAGTTAAAAGAAAAGGGGGACATGAACTCACAGTCTTGCGTCTTCAACAATCGTAACTTGAGCTTATCCGGTGAACACGACTACCTACAACGTACTAATATCTATTAGACGAACGGGTCATGCCTTGACTTAGTATTAATGTCCTTGAGTTACGTTTCTTTTGTGTCTTTGATATTATTCCAAGTTACATAATTATTTGTTAAAATAATTAATATTTTAACTTAAATTATATTTATAATTTTGGAATAATTGTTAAACAATATTATTGTAGTAATACTTCCCAAGTATTTAAACTTGTATTTCCTTCCCAAGGATGGGGGTATCTTATACATGGGTATTTTGCCATGTTTTGAGGTCGTATTCCGGTGTGTATTTATACGTACAAAGATACGTATTTTTATTGTATTCATTAAATATTCTTTATACTTAATTTCGTATTAAATTCTCCGGAATAGTATCCTTAATAGAAATCCAATATATATTTCCAAAATATATATACTTTAAGGAATATTACTTAGAAAAATTATTTCTTCGGCAAAAATATTTGTATTCTCTTATAAGTTTCAAAAAAATAAATAATAATATGTTTTCAAGTCCACTTTGAAAATATATATATAAACTCATTTTCCCCAAAAATGACATACTTCACATCTATTTAAGAAAGTGTATATTTTTCCAAAAAATATTGTATTTCATGTTTGTTTAAGAAATATATATATATATATATATTTCTTAAAAATAATATATCTTCTAAAAATTTCAAGGAAATATATATTTTATACTTTGTCAAAAACAATATATTTCTTCTTGTCATAAATATGATATACTCTTGTGGTAATTTTAAAAATCATATTTTGTTTTCTTGGTGCCCCAAAATATTATTTACCAATTATACTTTTGTGAATAAATTCTGAAATATTTTGTAAGTCTCATTTCATAGTTCGGTTCTCCAATATTTTTGTGTAAGCTTATATATTTATTCTTTGGAATTTTTGGTATTATTTTGGATGGTAGTTTCTTGGTATTTTGTGAGTTATAATATTTGAAGTCCTAAAATAATATAACTAATACACAAAATATACAATTAATCACACACATGGTGTCTTCTTAAATATATACTTCATAAATACATATTTAGTCGCTTTTATTTATAAAACCAACCTCCAATATTTGTATTTTTGTAACAAAAAATTATGGAAAAGTTTATGTAACAATTTGTGGTTTACAATATACTTGTAAATATTTGTTTAAAAATATTTTTCCTAAGTGTGTATATTTTTAGAAAAGTTTGCCATAGTTTCCCCTAAAAATGGAGGTTTCCATGCTTTCAAGCATATCATTTTCTTTTGTAAAAATCATCACAATCAATTTACAATCATCAACTAACAACCTTTACTTACCAATCTTGCCAAACTCATGCATTTTCTACTACTTCATGAACTTGAATATTTGTAAAAATTTGTAGTAACTTACTAGTATTCTTAGTAAGTCTTGTTACCCTTTAAAATGTGTTTACTTCTTTAAAAACTTCATTTTTAAAGAAGTTGGATGTTTACAACTTCAAAACATGTTTTCTAAAAATATTTCTTTATTCATTCTTCTTGTTACACAAGTGTTTATACACTTGTTTAACCACTAAAAATGAGATTTGTTTATGTAAGAACTAAGATCAAATGAATCTTATATTTTTGACTTGGTTTCTTTGAAAAATCATTCACAAATCTTTAGATCTATATGTTTATTAATTCACTTTGATCATTATTTTTCAAGAAAACATTATTTTCCTTCAAGTTCATGCTTTAAGTGTGGATGATCCATCATCCTACAACAATTTCTATTCTTACATCTTGCTAGATTATTTTTTTAATCATGATCTAGCAAGATCTTATGATGATCAACATCATTTCTACAAACAATCAATGATCAACAATCATAACAACTCATATTCATCAAGATATCTTCATTAAATAAGCTTATGTTCATGCTTCATGCTTATGATCTTTAGTGTTCTTTAAGTTTTTGATCATGATTCATCATTAACCACTTAAAATAGAAGTAATATAGATAGATCAAGGTTCTTACCACTAGCTCAAGGCTAGGGATGATTCAAGTGAAGAAAATGAGTGGATAAAAGCAAACAAGCGAGGTTCTTGAACTTCCGAAAGCTCCTAGCTTCCTTATGCACCTTCTATCACCCTTGAGTATGCTTGAAATTGTATGAAGATGAGTGAATGATGGTGGTGTTTGGGTGGTTATTCTCGGCCGTGAGGTAGAAGGGAGGAAGGAGAAGTGTGTTTTGAAAGGTGATGTTGAGTTATGAAAGTCATGAACTTTAAGGCCCTTTTTATAAACCATTTCATAAGTTCTTCCAATGGTTTATATGTTCCACTAAATGAGACATGATCTATTATTTAATCAAGATAAAATCTCTAGTGGGGCCCATATACAATCCGCCAATAGGTGGGGGGGGGGGGTCTAGCATAGGTGGTAACCAAGTTAGTTAATGATTAGTTGAAATCTAAGTATTCATTACGTGTTTTGGTTATTAGATATTTTTAGGAGGTGTTATGCTGTTTGGGGACCATAACTAGTTTGGAAATGTTAAAACAGTGCTTCTAGTGTAAATTTGATGTTTCTGGTAGTGTCTGGTTGTTCGGTTGGATACTGGTTCGTTAAACTGCTATATTATACAAATTAGTGTTCTTTATGTACCCTTTTGTGTCACTTTCAATTCCAGACACTTAGGAAAGCATTCAGGATCATTTAAGCATATTTTTGCATGAAATTAGATTGTTAAAATGCTGATTTTTGCTGAATTCAGCACTTTGGGCGAGTTTTAGGCACTTTCCGGCACTTAAACTATCACTTAGAAAGGCAGTTTTGGGATCCTTACTTTCCTACACACTATACTAGTGTAGTACTTAGTTTCTGGCTTATTCCGTACCTCAATGCACTGTCTATCTATGTGTTGAATTCTGTTAGCACTTTCCTGATTTATCAGATAACTGTGCTAACTAAACTTAATGCATCATTTAAGGCAATACAGCTTTCATGCAGTAATGATATGACATTAAACAATATGTGGTGCACTTACATGTATTAAGCAGGAATCAGAAAGCAGTTAATTGCAATTTAGCACAGTCATTAAGCACTAATCATGATTAATTAATTGTACGGATACCTGGATTTTTGACAGTTGTCACATTCTCCCCCTGTTAAGAAAATTTCGCCCTCGAAATTTATACTACCTTAACTCCTTAGGGTTACTTCATGCTCGTATGGATATGAATAGTATCATAGTAACTAATCACAATACCGAATCAAACCTATTGAATCAGGTGAATCCAAGGACATACGAGTTGTCCTATACTAAGAATCCAATGGTTAAAAGGAATGTCTCTCAGCATCTGGCTTCAAGGGATACGAGTTGTATAGGTATGGCATCTGGTGTCACTTACAATCGCATGGGTCCACCAATAAGGGAGAAGTTCTGACCAATGGAATTTCAACATATCGTTTACAATACGCAAATGAATTTTAGAAACGATAACATCCGCTATACGAACTTAAAATCAGCAAGCTCAAAATCAGAAACGAGTAATAAGTCATGGGCGACTGGGGCGATTCTGGGAGAACAATTTGAAACCCTAATTTCGATTCCTTCTTCATAGATTGGATCTGGTTAGTTACTATGGTAATTAGATTCCTTTCGTGGGAGGTTAATTGCCATAAG
This sequence comes from Helianthus tuberosus, assembly GCA_030545235.1. Classification (NCBI taxonomy): domain Eukaryota; kingdom Viridiplantae; phylum Streptophyta; class Magnoliopsida; order Asterales; family Asteraceae; genus Helianthus; species Helianthus tuberosus. The sequence goes on from JARYGA010041953.1 coordinate 26,143, forward strand.
ATCTATTCGGATTCCTTTCGTGAGTAGGGTTTTCGTTTTTTTTCATAACACATTAGGGTTTCGGAAGTTTGTTTCGTTTGCTTATTGGTCCGATTGCTGATTGGCTGATTCTTAATTTCATGTGCGGTAATTTAGTGTTCTTTACTTTGATCTGCATTAGGGAATCGACAGGGTTTTCACTTCGCATTACATTAGGGTCTTGACAAATCAGTCCCTAATTCATTTGTACCTCTTTTGCTCTAGGGTGTCGGCATTGTTATCTGTGGCTGTTGTTATGGATGATCAGAATGCAGATAACTCAGATGTTTTTTTCGAGGAAGATCAGGAATATCGACGGGAAACTATTTGAGCCAAGACAAACATCCCTCATGGCGGCTAGGGTTTCTGAACTGAATAAGAAGGTAACCTTTATGCTACCATTGAATGATGTTGAACACGTTAATGGTCGTTCTGATTCTCCTAATCAGCAATATGCTAAGGTTTTTGATAAACGAAAAGTAGCTTTTGTGCTTCCATTGAATGATGTTAGTCCTAGCTCCCGAGCTAATTCTCAACATCAATCGTACGCTAATGTTGTGTCAAACAAACAAGCTGATCAGGTTGGTGTTAAGGTGGATTTTGGTTCGACAACTCAAAATCAAAATCAGAATGTTGATAACTCAGCTAGGAATGCTAATGTGTCGGCTGATCAAGTCCCTAATATTAATTTTCGATCATTAAAGTCGGATGTCTCATTGGAAGGAGTGGATGTTGTCCTACCAATCGATTCTGTTCGTCAGGTTAACAACATGTTAGCGAATACTCTTTATGGTTACTTCCTGGGGGATAGAATTGCTTATCTGGTTGTTGAATACTTTGTGAGAACAAATTGGAAGAAACATGGTCTTCAGAAAACTATGATGAACTCGAATGGGTTTTTCTTCTTCAAGTTTGAAGACAGAAAGGGTATGAATAACGTGCTTGAAGGGGGTCCGTGGCTGATTCGTAATAAACCACTTTTTCTCAACACTTGGTCCCCTACAAGCACTCTTAAAAAAGAAGATATTAAAAAGGTTGCGGTTTGGGTTAAATTGCATGAGGTTCCCATAGTGGCGTATACTGATGATGGGTTAAGCATGCTGGCATCTAAAATTGGTTCACCTTTGCAGTTGGATTCGTATACAATTGATATGTGTAACGAGGCTTGGGGAAGGAGCAGCTATGCTAGGGCTCTCATTGAAATATCGGCTGAACATGACTTTAAAGAGGTTCTAACCATGGCTATTCCCGAGTTGGATGAAGGCAAGTATGTTACTGATACTATTCGAGTGGAATATGAATGGATTCCTCCAAGATGTGCCCACTGTCATGTGTTTGGACATGACTCTGAGGGATGCCCTAAATGCATCGGTTCGACGTCGCAACCTCCTACAAACAAGCCGAAAGTAGATGAGGATAGTTACACTGAAGTTAGGTCGAAAAAGAGTGCAAAGAAGAATGGTTTTCACGTTAATAACCTGAAACCCAAGTTTGAATATCGACCTGTGGATAGAAAGAAAAAGATAGGGAGTTCTCCCTATGTAAATGAGCAGGGTAATAATTCGTCTAAGATTCAAACTCATAACCCGTTTAGTGCTCATGAAGTTGTTGGGGGGAGTGGAGATTCCATACAGGGAAACATAAAAGGGGGACGTGGTCCAAATGAGGAGTTTGATGAGGATGAGGTAGAGATGGTTTATGATGAAAGCAACGAGTTTATGACATCGGGCACGCATTCCACGTCTGCTAGGGTAGGGGCAAGCACCTCTCATACAAGGTTCTCCAATGGATAGAGTTTTTTTTGGATCGGGCTAGGGGGTTGCTTCTGGGGGGCAACTTCATTTTTGATGATGGCGGATGAAGATTTTGTTTATTAGTTTTGTCTTGTCTACTAGTTAGTCATTTTCATGATTGTAGTAGGCTAGGTTGATGTGGTTTTTTTGGTTTTTTGACATTTTTGCTTACATATATGGGGCCTGTCCTATATATGAACTAGTGGGGAACTCATCCTCACTACTTGTACTTATTTGGCGGTTGTCTATAATAGAATCACCGGGGTAACCCTTTACCCAAAAAAAAAAAACATGAAAATGATCTGCCAACTTTTGAACAAATCAATGAATAAAACTGGTGTGTTGACAGTATTGAGTCGCAAGAATACACCGAAATGAACTACAGTCGAAATTGGTGTACAATAGTCTTAATTCATAGTCGCACTAAGAATGTTTAAAAGGCAAGTTGAGCAAAAATATGGGTAGTTGCGTGTGAAACGGTGGACCATGACTAGCACAAGCTACAAGTTTGTAATGATACCACGAGGTGTCGTAATTTACATAATTCAATAATAGCGGTGACCGAACAAGTTCACCATTGTTTGAAATCAAATAAAAGTGTAATGAAACAATATGAGGATTTGATTTACACAATGTCATAGAGTTTTGAATTGAATACGGAACATCAAAGGACTACTGGTTTCGATTGAATGATGAAAAAGCGATAAACACTACAAGGCATTCGATTGCTAATGAAAGAACCGTTAGGAGGTACACTGGAATATAAAATGAATCTTATGTACCATTGTCTTGACACACAACTGTGTTAAGACTACTTTAATCGTGACAAAACAAAACGGATTTAGAGTAGATCAACAAATAAACAATTAAATCCGAGTATGAAATGTGTAAACGAGATTAGCGCAAGCTTCAATCCAGCGAAAACATCACCATAAGGTGTCGAATTACCAAACGACTTTAACGGAGCCGTAGACTAAACAAGTCTAATGCGACTTGGAACAATTGAAACTCTCGAAAAAATTAATTCGAATATGATGTTCACAATACATCATATGGTGTCTTGAATTGAATATGCGAAATGGATAAGTTCAAGCAATCGAACTTGATTTTGGCGAAATTTGACAATAAACACGTGTATTGACAAAGGAATTTCAGCATGGTTACCAAGATAAACCATGTATATACTTGGAAGAAAAGGAGTTTCAAGAAAGTGTGTTGACTTGAAAACAAAGGAGCCAACAATTTCAATAATTGAGGTCATTCGGACCATAAATCAACAATTAGCTTTTAGCAAAATGACATTTGAACTTGGATGAAACGCTTATTCATAACGAAACCACATGCATAACAAATGGTGCATGCGTAACATATGAACTTCCAAGGGATGAAACAACGAGCACTTGTTAAAATGAAGAAATGATCAAGTGCCTAGACAAAGGAGTGTTTACCTTAATGAAGAGAATTGTCGAGATGCAACTACCATTGAGAGGGGTAGAGACGCAAGAATCTACTTGCTAGAGTCAAAAGTGGAAATTTCAATGAAAGAAATTTGAGTATTTTACCGGTTTGGTTAACCAAAATAACTTGCATGACGAAATGATGGGGTTTTCCTGAGTTAATAGACGTGGTTTCCTGAGCGATAACTTTTAATGAGTTCCGACCTACGCTCCTGGTAGTTGATGCACATACGAAAACTATCGTCCTTCTTCTGGAGTTTCCCAAGGCTCCTGAAGCTACGCTGACAATCCTTGCATCTCCGAAGGTGTAAGTCGATAAGGTGTCTTAGCTACAGGCGCGGCGCCTGGAACCAAGGTAATGTGAAATTCGACTTGTTATTGAGGGAATATTTCTGGCAAATCTTCGGGGAAGACTTCAGGATGTTCTCTTCCATAGGGATATCTTCGAGCTTCGGTTCTTCGGCTTCCTAGTCCACGTTATGAGTTAAGGAGGCAATACACCTTTTACACAAAATTTCTTGGCCTTCAATCAATCGGCAATCTGTAGGGGCGCATCCTGCTTATCCTTACGAATCACGATCGTCTCTTTGCTTGCCATCGAGGTGCGGATAGTCTCCTCCTGGCATGCAATCTCTGCACTGGCACTTAGCAATCAATCCATCCCAACTACGAAGTCTAAGCTTCCCAACTTGCTGGCAGGAGGTCTGTCGTAACTTACATTCTACAATGCAGTCCCTAATCCCTCCTTGGGCTTCTAGTAGCCTCCCATTAGTTGGTTTTATCAAGTATAGGATATCTACCCTATTTGCTACTATCCCAAGTATATTCTTAAGCCCTAGGTGTACAAGGTTATAGTTGATACTAGCATCAGTTAGCACAGACACAAGGTGTCGGTTAGTAGGGAACGTACCAGTGACTTCGTTCGAACCCTGGAATGCTTCACGAGCTCCAATGTTGAATGCTCCTTCACGGTCTTGGTTAATCTTCCCTGGGCAATCTTTCCTAAAGTGCCCCACGTCACCGTAGTTAAAACACCCTTGACCACGTTCTTGATTGTCACTATTTCCGCCAGGACGGTTGTTTTTGTTTCCCTTGCGATTTCCACTACCATCTTGGCCTTCTTTTCCATATCCAGCACTATACCAACATGTCTCCTTAAGATGACCAATTCTCCCACAAGTTTCACACTTTCTATGCCTACATCACCCAATATGATGTCATAGGCAGTTGTCGCACTTGGGGAGAGTACCCAAGTACTCTTTCCCCTTTTTAGTTCTTGTTATTTTCCTGCTCACCTGTGACAACTCGAGTTTCCAAGGTTCCTCCTCTATATGTTACTTGTTTCATACCGTGTTTTGTGGTTCGTTGCATTGAAACTGTGCACTATGATTTGTTTATAAGTTGTTTATGTGTTTTGTGTTAGTAATTAGAGTAGTGAACCTTTTAATTTGGAGGAGACTTATCATCCTCACTTCCCACCCGACGAAAACACCCTCTAGCGAAAACACCCCCTGACGAAATCATGCAGGCCGACGAAAACCCTTGGATTTCGTCGGTGGGGGAGAGTTCGCCGCAAAGGAGTTGGGCCCAAAGTCAGATGTGGCCCAATGACCTGTTTTGTTTGTTTAAACGTGTTTAAGGTTTACGAAACAGTTTATTATCAAACCCTAGCGTACAAACGGCAGTTCTTTTCTTTGTAATCTCCTCCTCTCTTGCGAGTCCTTTCCCTACAATCAAACCGCTAGATCTTGTGGTTAGTGCATTACCTTTACTATTAATTGTTGCTGAGCATTGTTTGTTGATCTAGATGTCTTTTAATATTTCGAATCTTATGATCTGTATTAGTTCATGACCCTTGTTTAGAATGGATGGCTCTGGTTAAGGTATTATGTGATGTTGTATGTTGTTCGTATATGTTACGACTGTGATGAATTTAATCCTTGTGGTTATGTGAGTGTAATAAACTAGGTGATTGGTTTAGGCTTTCTTGTGAGCAGATTTGACGATGCATGTTATATACTGAATCGAAGTTGATTGATGATGATTCTGATTGTTTGATGATTGAGTAATTTATGTGACCGTATAAATTAATCTGATTGAGCGATTGTTTAATGAAGTTGACGTAACTGTTAGATAATCATTAGGGTTTCTGGGTTGTGTAACTGTTGTTGATGATGATCATGATTTAGCCCGTCGAAAACCCTTACCTGACGAAATCTAGTGCCGACGAAAACCCTTTGACCGACGAAAATACAATCACGACGAAAACCCTTTGAGATTTCGTCGCCAGGGGGTTTTCGCCGAAGGGAGTTCACGACGAAAATGGGATGTTCGCCAAGTTTGGAAACAAGCACAGTAACTCAGTTAAGTCTGTTAAGTCTATTAATGGATAACTATGTTAGAATAAACTGAGTAATCAACTATGTGAAGCATGAATTGTATGAACTCGATTAACTGTTTATGTGGTACATGATGTTAACTGCCAAGCACACTTTGTGATATTAGATTGCATGTGAAATCTTACAAACATAAACTGATTGTGTATACGTGCATACTATAGGCTTTGACTGAATATTTGTGAGCACGTAATTTAGCAAACCGAGCAAACCGAGGTGAGTTCACACACTTTCTAAGGCATGGGATTCCCAGTGGTTGGGAATGGGTTAAAGAATTAAAACGGAACCTACATATCCTCCTTGGGTAGGATATGTACCGCCATCCTCCATGGGTAGGATGCGAATATTAATCCTGCGTATTCTCCTTGGGTAGAATACGTACGTTCGTCCTCCTTGGGTAGGACAACAACCTTAAACTTACTAGACAAAACTCGATCATGAAGTCCCACATTTTTATATCGACTTAATCGCCGGGCCTATGGTGAGCGGGTCATTAGTAAAATAGCGCTATTAGGGTTGACAAGCCTCACACCGTGCCGGCAGGACGGGCGTGTACTAATGGATCTGGGCACTTAGTCAATGATGATAAACATTGACGTAGGGCGCAACTTACTTTCGTCAGTTGTCGATATGGTAATGGTCTAGTGGTTTACATGGGGAAGCCCCCACTGATTATGGGTATGGTTTGTGAAACAAAGATACTGGTTAACTCGTGGTTTGTGAAACAACTTATGGTATCAGAGCCATTAGTTATAGTGAACTTGGTTTTAAAAAGGGGAAAAGCTTTTTGACAAAAACCAGACTATAACCTGTACAGTGCCCAACGATCCACAACGACGCTTCGCTCCACGTGCAAGACTCAACATTCTAGGTGATATGGTTTATGTTTATATTACCTACCTGTTAGTTACATAGTACATTGTTCATGGTATGCTTAGATAATTGTAGCAACTATTGTTTGAAACACACGTGTGCTTACTCTCTTCTGTCATCGCACTTTCGCGACACCTTTCTCACTCATGTTTCCTTTGATATGAAGATCATGAGTGGACGTATCAACCTAACTCAAGCCCAGCAGACGACTTTAATCAATGAACAAGTTGCTGCAGCACTCTCGTGAACCAACACTTGTGCTTAACCTTGTCTCTTCTTACTCGCATGTGTGTACTTTCAAAACCTTTATGGACTGCCGACCTACTAATTTCAGTGGCACTGAAGGAGCTGTAGGCCTCCTCCACTGATTTGAGAAGCTCGAGTCTGTTTTCGAGATGTGTGAATGCCCTGAGGCTCGTAGGGTGAAGTATGCTACTGGTACTCTTGAAGGTGTAGCGCTCACGTGGTGGAACGCTCAGGTTCAGATGCTGGGGTTGGTTGCTGCTAATGCCACCCCATGGAACGATTTCAAGGAATTGATCAAGGAAGAGTACTGTAATCGTGATGACATCCACAAGCTGGAAGTAGAGTTCTTCAACTTAAAGATGACGGGGTCGGAAATTGAAGCGTGTACGAAAAGATCGAACGAGCTGGCCATCTTGTGTCCTACTATGGTGGATCCTCCTATCAAGCATATCGAGCTGTACCTTAAAGGTCTAGTGCCAGAGATCCAGAGTCATGTGACTGCAGCGAACCTCGCCACTATCCAATAAGTTATTCGTTTGGCTCATCGTCTCACTGATCAGGCAGTCGAGCAGAACAGGCTGCCCAAGCGTATTGGTGCTACCACTACTACTACTACTTCTGATGCCCCCAGCGACAACAAACGTAAATGGGATGGAGTCTCAAGCAAGGGTTCAACATCAGCCCAGTCTCAGTCTCAGCAGCGAAAGACTGATGACTACAAGAGCCCTGGTCAGCAATCTTCGGGTAGTCAGGGGCAGGGTGGATACAGAGGAAGCCACCCCAAGTGCAACCGATGCAACATGCATCATAGTGGGCCATGCAATAAGGGTCGTTGTCTGAGGTGTAACAAGCCTGGTCATGAAGCTAAGGATTGCAGGGGCGCACGACCGGCAAATCAGAATCATCAACAACAGCCACCAGCTCCACAGAATCAGCAGCAGCAACAGCAGGGTAACAGGGGATGCTATCAGTGTGGTGCTGAAGGTCACTTCAAGATAAACTGCCCCCAGTTGAACCAGAATCAGAACAACAACAATAATCAGGGGAACGGGAACAATAACGATGGTAACAATGATGGAAATGGTGCCAGGGGACGTGTTTTCGTGCTGGGTCAGGGTGACGCGAGGAACGATCCCAACGTTGTGATAAGTAAGTTTCTTCTGGATGACTTCTTTGTTAATGTTTTATTTGATTCGGGTGCCGATACTAGTTATGTGTCCTTAAACGTTAGTCAAATGCTTAAGCACACTCCAACACTTTTGAACACCAAACACATGGTAGAGCTAGCAAATGGTAAAAGTCTCGAGGCCACACACATAGTTAAGGGTTGTAATCTCGTCTTAGCTGGTCAAACCTTCTCTATCGTTATTGGGATGGATTGGCTATCTCAACATCAAGCGGAGATTATTTGCAAGGAGAAAATCGTCCGTATCCCTCGTTCTGGTGAAGAACCTCTCATGATTCATGGCGACAAGAGTGGTGCTGTTGTGGGCATCATCTCTTTCCTTCAGGCCCAGAAGTGTTTGCGAAAGGGTCACACTGCTATTTTAGCCCTCGTTACTGACACCTCAAAGAAAGAGAAGAAGATAGAAGATTTTCCGATCGTACGTGATTTTCCTGAGGTATTTCCTGAGGAATTACCTGGTCTTCCGCCTCATCGTCAAGTTGAATTTCAAATCGAGCTAGCTCCTGGAGCAGCGCCAATAGCTCGAGCACCTTATCGCCTAGCCCCATCAGAACTCGAAGAACTGTCCACGCAACTAGAAGAGCTCTTGGATAAGCGTTTTATTCGTCCTAGCTCTTCGCCCTGGGGAGCTCCGGTGTTATTTGTGAAGAAGAAAGACAGTACCTTCAGAATGTGTATTGACTACCGCGAACTCAACAAGGTGACCGTGAAGACTCGTTATCCTCTCCCACGCATTGATGACTTATTTGACCAATTGCAAGGGTCGAGTTTCTACTCAAAGATTGACCTGAGGTCAGGCTACCATCAACTGAGAGTCCGAGACGAGGATATCTCTAGGACAGCATTCAGGACTCGGTATGGGCATTACGAGTTTCTGGTTATGCCTTTTAGATTGACGAATGCACCTGCGGTCTTCATGGATCTTATGAACAGGGTGTGCAAGCCTTATCTGGATAAGTTCGTTATTGTATTCATCGATGACATCCTGATCTACTCTAAGAGTCAGGAGGAACACGAACATCACCTGCGACTTATTTTGGAACTCCTTCGAACAGAGTAGTTGTATGCCAAATTCTCAAAATGTGACTTCTAGCTTCGCGAAGTCCATTTTCTAGGCCACGTGGTAAACAAGGGTGGGATTCATGTTGATCCATCCAAGGTGGACTCGATCAAGAACTGGCCTGCACCCCGTACGCCAACAGAAATCCGCCAATTCTTGGGTTTGGCAGGCTACTACAGAAGGTTCATCAAGGATTTCTCCAAGATTGCGCAACCACTCACTTCACTAACTCAAAAAGGTGTCACCTATCGATGGGGTGATGCCCAGGAGTCTGCGTTTCAGCACTTAAAGGACAGACTTTGTAGCGCACCTATCCTCTCATTGCCTGAAGGCACCGACGATTTTGTGGTTTATTGCGACGCTTCCATCCAAGGACTTGGTTGCGTGTTGATGCAACGTGACAAGGTCATTGCTTACACATCACGCCAGCTTAAGGCCCACAAAAAGAACTACACAACACACGATCTGGAGCTGGGAGCAGTTGTTTTCGCGCTTAAGAAATGGAGACATTACCTGTACGGTACCAAATGCACCATTTACACCGATCACAGGAGTCTCGAGCATATCTTCAAGCAAAAAGAGTTAAACATGCGACAACGTCGATGGGTCGAGCTCTTGAATGATTACGAATGCGCGATCAAGTACCATCCGGGCGAAGCCAATGTTGTGGCCGACGCCCTCAGTCGAAAGGAGACTACACCTAAGCGAGTGCGTGCATTACAACTTACCATCCAAGCTAGTCTTCCTACTCAGATACGAGATGCTCAGGTTGAAGCATTGAAAGCATAGAACATCAAGGCTGAGTCCTTACGAGGATCGAGGAGACGTTTAGAACAAAATGAAGACGGCGCCTACTACGTAACAGGACGCATCTGGGTCCCACTTTATGGAAACTTACGCGAGCTTGTGATGGATGAAGCACACAAGTCTCGTTACTTAGTACATTCTGGTTCGGATAAGATGTACCACGACTTAAAGACTACATACTGGTGGCCTAGCATGAAAGCCAACATAGCAACCCACGTCAGTAAATGTTTGACTTGTGCGAGAGTCAAGATTGAATATCAGAAACCATCAGGCCTACTCCAACAACCAGAGATCCCGACATGGAAATGGGAGCAAATTTCCATGGATTTCGTTACTGGCCTGCCTAGATCTCAATGCGGAAATGACATTATTTGGGTGATAGTGGATCAATTGACTAAGTCTGCACACTTCTTGGCTATCAAAGAAATAGATAAGTTCTCTACTCTAGCAGACGTTTACTTAAAGGAAGTGGTTTCGAGGCACGGGGTGCCAACCTCTATTATATCCGACCGTGATGCACGTTTTACTTCTGAACTGTGGCAAGCGACGCACAAGTCCTTTGGCTCACGTTTAGACATGAGCACCGCTTATCACCCGTAAACGGATGGGCAGTCTGAACGCACCATCCAAACCCTTGAAGACATGCTTAGGGCATGTGTGATTGATTTTGGTAACGGCTGGGAACGACATCTACCTTTAGTGGAATTTTCGTATAATAACAGCTACCACACCAGTATCCAGGCCGCTTCATTTGAGGCATTGTACGGACGTAAATGCCGATCACCTCTTTGTTGGGCAGAAGTTGGTGACAGCCAAATCATAGGCCCAGAACTTGTGGTAGACACAACTGAGAAGATTGCTCAGATACGACAACGAATGGCGGCAGCTCGTGACCGTCAGAAAAGCTACGCCGATAAGCGCAGGAAACCACTTGAGTTCCAGGTTGGGGATCGAGTGCTACTCAAAGTCTCACCTTGGAAAGGATTGGTTCGTTTTGGTAAACGAGGCAAGCTAAACCCACGTTATGTTGGACCTTTTGAAATCACTGAACGAATTGGCAAGGTCGCTTACAGATTGGATCTACCTGAAGAACTCAGTGGAGTTCACAACGTATTCCACGCCTCAAATCTGAAGAAGTGTCTATCAGATGAGACCCTCATAGTTCCTTTGAAGGAGCTCACAATCGACGATCAGTTGCGATTCATCGAGGAACCAGTAGAAATCATAGACCGAGACGTTAAGATTCTCAAGCGCACCAGAATACCTCTTGTTCGGGTTCGTTGGAACTCCCGTCATGGCCCAGAGTTCACCTGGGAACGAGAAGACCAAATGAAACTGTAACACCCCGAAATCGGTTTTGGTAATTAAACCCCGTTAATACTAAGACGGGAAAGTACCGTTAGTGATAAAAGTAAACCGGCAAATATTAGGAATAAATTGAATAATCCTAATATTTATTTAAAGTGAATCAGAGTTTTCAAGAAAAAAAAATAGGATAGATAAAAGGCCAAATTTAACGGGACTTAAAGTAAAACGGGTTATGATTTCCCGAACCTACTATACTGACTAGGGAATAAATAACCTAGTTAGCTGGTTGTCTTGTGTTAAAGCATGAATAAAGTTAAATTGCCAAAGATATAAGTTAAACAAAAGGGGAGGGACCAATGTTGTTAAAATTGAAACTATTATTATTAGTTTTAAAACAAAAAAAATAAAACCAAACACCTCAAATGGAGGTCCTGGTCGAACAAGAACACAGGGGGGCGACACTGGCTCCCCACCAAACCCTAGTGCATGCCAAATTTGATCAAATTGAAGGTTCAATTCAGTCCCAAATCAAGTTCTAAACACGAATTAGTGATCACCTCACTGAAGGGATCACAAGGTATGCAAAATTCTAGTATTTTGATTATTCTCAAGTTCTAGGTTAATTGTGAAAAACTGAAATTGAGCTTGATTATGTCTTGCATGGATGGAATTAGAAGTAATATGGCATCTAGGGATAAACCCTAGATGATTTCTTGTTAAAATCTAGCATTACACTTGTGGGGTTTATAATCACCATTGAAGGTGATTAGTTAGTTTGTAGAAACTAAATAAACACTAGAATTATGGTTCTTATTCTAGTGAAATCTGAATTCATGTGGTGAATCCGAAATTATTCATGTTAAAATTTAGTATAGATTTGTTAATTGAAGTGGATGTAGATGAAAATAACATGTCTAGAACCTAGTAATGGTTATGTAAAAATCTGACCCACTAGGTGTTTGTTAAAACGCCTAAGTGAGGAGTAAAACGTTAAAGATCGGACAAAAACGCAGATTTGAATATTATAATGAATTGTCCGATTTTTGGTGATAGAAAGAGTTCTAAATAAGGTTGTGAATGGAACTCTATAGGTAAATAATCCGGGTCGTCAAGTGGACAAGCCGGAGGTGATACACGCTTGAAAAGTATGCTTTAAAGGTACGTAACTACGGTTTCGTTACGATACGCTCGATTACGTATTTTCACTAGTAGATTTTAAATTATTATAATAGATGAAATTGGTATTTAGTTAAAGTGACGAAGATCACTAAGTAGATAAACGGGTCAAAAGGTGAAATTATCACCCTTTGACAATATCGACTAATGGTTCGTTGAGTTATATGATTATAGGAATGAATATCATATGGATGTTTACAGCGCTATCACTTAACAGCCACTAAGGCAAGGTATTGAAATGGGTCAATATATTGATCCGAGCCAGGTATGTATAATAACACAACTCATCATGTAGAATTTGGAGTTCTATAGGAGTTAGACAAGGTTAAAGTGTAAATATTCGGCTATCGTTAAGGTAAACCGAATAAATTGAATTATGTTCATGGTTTTTTAGAAGCACATGGGTTTATAAATAAGATTATAGTTAAAAGGGTCGGATTTTGGGTCAATCAAGTATTTAAAGGACCCTTGTAGTTAAAGAAGGATGAAAAATTGACTAAATTGCCCTTGTAAGCTAATTCGGACGAACGACCCTTAAAGGTGGTTCGGAAAATAAGTTTTATAATTATATAAATGTTTAGGATAAGTTAGATAGTGAAAAACATAAATTCTTGGGTCGAAGGGCTTTATATGAGTCTTTGCCGTAAAATGGTAATCCGAGGGGTAAAACTCGGAACATATAGATATTCACATTAAACCCAATACATATATAGTTGTGGTGGGTGATCATTTGATAAGAAATGTGGACATATGTATTTAGAATCGAATGAAAGTGATTTGTGATTAACATGTGCTTAAATACCCTTAATGGGTCAAAATAAGCATATGAGTGAAAATGGGTTTAAGAAGGTATATAAACCTGTAATTGGACCCTAAAATGTTAAACATCATTGAATTTAATAGATTTAAGAGAAATAAGGGTCAAACAAACTTATTTTCTTGATAGATTACGAACGGGTCAAATTTTGGTAAAAAAGGGTAATTAGCCGAAGACTTAAAAGTCTGAATTTTTGTTAAACCGGATGTTGGATTTTAACCTCATAAGGTGGGGAATCAAATTACAATCACGTAGGAAGAAACGGTAGGTCAAACGGACAAGCGGTTTGAAAGATACGAAAGTTTTCGTGTCAAAAAGCGGCAAAATGGAAAGGTTGGATGCAGGGGCCACCGTAACTTACGGTGCCACCGTAAGTTACGGTGGAGCCAAAAGTGCTACGGTAGGATACCCCTGATTTACGGTAGGGGAAATGAACATTCAGGGGCCACCGTAACTTACGGTGACCACCGTAAGTTACGGTGGAGGCCAGAAATCAATTGTTTGTTTGTGGATCAAGATTTAAATGTTGGATTTTCTTAATTACCTTGTTATATTGGTTATTTAATTATCAAAACTGACCTTTAAGTTAGTTTTGATCACAGGTGAATGTCGAGAGTCCCGGATGAAGATCAAGCATCGAGCAAGAACCGAACACACGTTAATCAAAGCTTCCGCAACGTTGTTTTGTCGTTATTCTAAACGGCGAATTAAATCACATTATGTATATCACTTAAATTGTAAAAGTTTTTAACAAGCCCGTATTTTCAGTATAATCGTGATTGTAATTACATGATTATGAGTTTAAATTATACGAAAAATGTTAAATAATAACTACGGTGTTACAAGTTGGTATCAGAGCCTTGGTTTAAGAGATTCAAGTATGGCGGGAAAGCTATGCTTGGACTTAAACCTTATGCTCTTAATAAAGATTGGTGTTCGGTTCGAGGCTTGATCGCAAATCCGGTAAGTACATGTATGTTAATAGTTTAGCATGCTAAGGTGTTGTAAACAACACATAGGGCTATCGTGTGATACACGTTACCCCAATTAAAATGATTGATATAGTTGACGAAAATACGCACGTTGGCGCGTATAGTAGAAAAAGCCTTGTATTATAATACGGGTGATTATTGAAGTTGACGTTACTAACTTTTGTGAATGTTTTAATTGACGGACACTCGCGTTTGAAGACGACGAGAGTCAAACGAATTGTGGATATGATGATGGAACGGTCCGAAGTATGACAAGAGGAGCATGCTTACCGAGGACTAAATCGCGTAACGACCGCGAACAAGGCTAATGGCAAGGAACGCCCGTCGGGGCAAACATTACTAGGTGCACATTTTAAATAACCGCACAAATATTATTATGCAACAAATAAGTAGAAATTGAAAGTTGCATATGTAGATTAAAAACTTGGAAAAACCCGAATAGAAAATGTATTCGGGATATTGTTTCCAAGAGAAACAAATAGAGGCGTTACTTACATAAGGCGTGATGTGAAAACTATAAAAAGGTCATGTGTGTCATGTGTTAATCGCTTACTCTGGCCAAGTAAGTAGTGGCATATGATACCATGAACTTCTTGTGGCGGACACGTTTACATCCGATGTAGTAAGGGCGGGGTGAGTGGGACTAACTTAAAAGTACCCAAATGAATCAAATGAGCAAAATATTTGATAATAATGTAAACGCACAGCCAAGTGACGGAAGCGTATTACATTAGGATGATGAGCCCGAGTGAAGGACAAAGATTAATGTAAAAGGATTAAGGTATGCAATTGGGAGGGGTGTGCTTACACTCGAACCCGGAGAATGCAAATATGACTCTTAACGGGCCGATTTTGTAAAACACCAAATTTGAGAACAAAGTAGGAATATAAAAGCGAAACGAAGTCATAATGCATACCGTAAGGGTTGCAATAATAACGACTTCGGTAAAACACCCGGTTGGTGGCTAAGGATTTAAACGCATGCATAGACTGAGAAACAAGAACGCGAAATAGAAAGTCAAAAGACTCGGAATATGAGTCATGACTAAAAGATGACAAGAATTTTCGCAAACATAAATTTTGATAAAAAAAATTACGTTCACTAGTTAAAAGTCGAACGGGTCGAACAAAGAATGAAATTTGACGTTCACCAGTGATGAAATTTCACACGAACAAGTCAAACGAATTAAATAAATGATGACGCTTGCTAATGTAAGTAGGCGCGGACTGAATAAGTAAAAGTGTGAGATGTTAACTAACCTATGTAAAGCGTTATGGGCGTTAAGAACGTAAAGATGAAAGAACCCGGGTATTGGGTTGTATAGAAGTATAGGTATGAACCGGGAAACGGTAAGCGTAGAACAAACTGACGCGTAAATAACGTCAGAAGTCATAAAGTCGGAGGATTAGTCCGGAAGTAAACAAATGAAGCCTTAGACTACGGTCAAGGTCAATTGAAGTTCAAGAGCGAAAATAAACGATTCCAAACATAATAAGAGATGCCTTGAAGCTATATATGTATATATACATTTGAATATAGACAAGAAAAAAAGATGATCTACGGGATCATCATAACCTACGGGATTAAACACAGTGTTAAGGTCTACGGGACCAAAAAGACCCTCGGGTCATAAAGAGAAGGAAACGAGTTGTTAATGTTTCATCTTAAAAAGGTGAAAAATTTAAAGAAATAGCCTATGAGGCTAAGTGAAAGAACCTACGGGTCAATAGTGTAAAGCAAGGGAACTAGTTATGATTCCCCGCGTAAAATGAGAACGGAAAAGAATAAATTATGGGTTGTCAATTTCCTTAATATGAGTAATTGACATAGTTAAAAGGAAAAACGTTAAACTAAAATTCAGTTTTAGTAAGAAACAACGTTTTAACAAATATGAATACTATAAGACGAATTTGGAAATAACAAATATCAAAGAGTATGGGTCTTAACATCGATAGGTGCAAGACGATATATTCGTAAAAGTGGTATTTTCGAAAATGAAAGGTTGATATAAATTAAACATGACGTGACACGATCACGGTCAAGAAATGCAATGTGAAGTGGAATCACATTATCACCAAGCGAGCGGTAAAAAGCAACTGGACTAATAAGTCTAGTTAGTGAGAGCGGTTAAGGTCATTTAAGTAAGTTGGTTGCTTGTAAGCGGTGGATTCGGTATAACTGAACTGAATAAATGAATTTGAAAACAAAAGAAATTGTTGCTAAAAGTGAAAGATTTCACTAAAGACCTTTAAACGGGTCAAAGTAACGGATTCATAAGGAAATTCGATAGTATATGAAAGCGATGGATATCGCTAAGTTAACTAAACTAGTAAAAATAACGAGATTACGTTATTTCAAGTTGCATTATGTCATATGAGGTACGTAGATGTTAAGTAACCAAAAAGATATTACCTTATATTTTCTGGTAATACTAACAATTGAGTAAAGTATGAGTAATGCTTAAGAGATTACTCAGGTCAAATACATTGAGTTTAAAACTCCACGAACTAAGTAAGAAAGGTTTCGAGGACGAAACCTCTTTAAGGGGGGTAGACTTGTAACACCCCGAAATCGGTTTTGGTAATTAAACCCCGTTAATACTAAAGACGGGAAAGTACCGTTAGTGGTAAAAGTAAACCGGAAAATATTAGGAATAAATTGAATAATCCTAATATTTATTTAAAGTGAATCAGAGTTTTCAAGAAAAAAATAGGATAGATAAAAGGCCCAATTTAACGGGACTTAAAGTAAAACGGGTTATGATTTCCCGAACATACTAAACTGACTAGGGAATAAATAACCTAGTTAGTTGGTTGTCTTGTGTTAAAGCATGAATAAAGTTAAATTGCCAAAGATATAAGTTAAACAAAAGGGGAGGGACCAATGTTGTTAAAATTGAAACTATTATTATTAGTTTTAAAACAAAATAAATAAAACCAAACACCTCAAATGGAGGTCCTGGTCGAACAAGAACACAGGGGGGCGACACTGGCTCCCCACCAAACCCTAGTGCATGCCAAATTTGATCAAATTGAAGGTTCAATTCAGTCCCAAATCAAGTTCTAAACACGAATTAGTGATCACCTCACTGAAGGGATCACAAGGTATGCAAAATTCTAGTATTTTGATTATTCTCAAGTTCTAGGTTAATTGTGAAAAACTGAAATTGAGCTTGATTATGTCTTGCATGGATGGAATTAGAAGTAATATGGCATCTAGGGATAAACCCTAGATGATTTCTTGTTAAAATCTAGCATTATACTTGTGGGGTTTATAATCACCATTGAAGGTGATTAGTTAGTTGTAGAAACTAAATAAACACTAGAATTATGGTTCTTATTCTAGTGAAATCTGAATTTATGTGGTGAATCCGAAATTATTCATGTTAAAATTTAGTATAGATTTGTTAATTGAAGTGGATGTAGATGAAAATAACATGTCAAGAACCTAGTAATGGTTATGTAAAAATCTGACCCGCTAGGTGTTTGTTAAAACGCCTAAGTGAGGAGTAAAACGTTAAAGATCGGACAAAAACGCAGATTTGAATATTATAATGAATTGTCCGATTTTTGGTGATAGAAAGAGTTCTAAATAAGGTTGTGAATGGAACTCTATAGGTAAAGAATCCGGGTCGTCAAGTGGACAAGCCGGAGGTGATACACGCTTGAAAAGTATGCTTTAAAGGTACGTAACTACGGTTTCGTTACGATACGCTCGATTACGTATTTTCACTAGTAGATTTTAAATTATCATAATAGATGAAATTGGTATTTAGTTAAAGTGACGAAGATCACTAAGTAGATAAACGGGTCAAAAGGTGAAATTATCACCCTTTGACAATATCGACTAATGGTTCGTTGAGTTATATGATTATAGGAATGAATATCATATGGATGTTTACAGCGCTATCACTTAACAGCCACTAAGGCAAGGTATTGAAACGGGTCAATATATTGATCCGAGCCAGGTATGTATAATAACACAACTCATCATGTAGAATTTGGAGTTCTATAGGAGTTAGACAAGGTTAAAGTGTAAATATTCGGCTATCGTTAAGGTAAACCGAATAAATTGAATTATGTTCATGGTGTTTTAGAAGCACATGGGTTTATAAATAAGATTATAGTTAAAAGGGTCGGATTTTGGGTCAATCAAGTATTTAAAGGACCCTTGTAGTTAAAGAAGGATGAAAAATTGACTAAATTGCCCTTGTAAGCTAATTCGGACGAACGACCCTTAAAGGTGGTTCGGAAAATAAGTTTTATAATTATATAAATGTTTAGGATAAGTTAGATAGTGAAAAACATAAATTCTTGGGTCGAAGGGCTTTATATGAGTCTTTGCCGTAAAATGGTAATCCGAGGGGTAAAACTCGGAACATATAGATATTCACATTAAACCCAATACATATATAGTTGTGGTGGGTGATCATTTGATAAGAAATGTGGACATATGTATTTAGAATCGAATGAAAGTGATTTGTGATTAACATGTGCTTAAATACCCTTAATGGGTCAAAATAAGCATATGAGTGAAAATGGGTTTAAGAAGGTATATAAACCTGTAATTGGACCCTAAAATGTTAAACATCATTGAATTTAATAGATTTAAGAGAAATAAGGGTCAAACAAACTTATTTTCTTGATAGATTACGAACGGGTCAAATTTTGGTAAAAAAGGGTAATTAGCCGAAGACTTAAAAGTCTGAATTTTTGTTAAACCGGATGTTGGATTTTAACCTCATAAGGTGGGGAATCAAATTACAATCACGTAGGAAGAAACGGTAGGTCAAACGGACAAGCGGTTTGAAAGATACGAAAGTTTTCGTGTCAAAAAGCGGCAAAATGGAAAGGTTGGATGCAGGGGCCACCGTAACTTACGGTGCCACCGTAAGTTACGGTGGAGCCAAAAGTGCTACGGTAGGATACCCCTGATTTACGGTAGGGGAAATGAACATTCAGGGGCCACCGTAACTTACGGTGACCACCGTAAGTTACGGTGGAGGCCAGAAATCAATTGTTTGTTTGTGGATCAAGATTTAAATGTTGGATTTTCTTAATTACCTTGTTATATTGGTTATTTAATTATCAAAACTGACCTTTAAGTTAGTTTTGATCACAGGTGAATGTCGAGAGTCCCGGATGAAGATCAAGCATCGAGCAAGAACCGAACACACGTTAATCAAAGCTTCCGCAACGTTGTTTTGTCGTTATTCTAAACGGCGAATTAAATCACATTATGTATATCACTTAAATTGTAAAAGTTTTTAACAAGCCCGTATTTTCAGTATAATCGTGATTGTAATTACATGATTATGAGTTTAAATTATACGAAAAATGTTAAATAATAACTAGGGTGTTACAGAAACTCAAGTATCCCCAGTTGTTCGAGAAAAGTGCAACCACTGCTGAGGTTGAAGCTACTGCGGAATTTCGGGACGAAATTCCAAACCAACGGGGGGATGATGTGACACCCCAGGAAAACCAGGCAACAACGCAACACAACTAGCTTCCTCAGTAACCACGTGCTAAATTTCAGGACGAAATTTCTCTCAAGTTGGGGATAATGTTACAACTCGAGTTTCCAAGGTTCCTCCTCTATACGTTACTTGTTTCATACCGTGTTTTGTGGTTCATTGCATTGAAACTGTGCACTATGATTTGTTTATAAGTTGTTTATGTGTTTTGTGTTAGTGATTAGAGTAGTGAACCTTTTAATTTGGAGGAGACTTATCATCCTCACTTTCCACCCGATGAAAACACCCTCTAGAGAAAACACCCCCTGACGAAATCATGCAGGCCGACGAAAACCCTTGGATTTCGTTGGTGGGGGAGAGTTCACCGCAAAGGAGCAATGGCCTGTTTTGTTTGTTTAAGCATGTTTAAGGTTTACGGAACTGTTTATTATCAAACCCTAGCGTACAAACGGCAGTTCTTTTCTTTGTAATCTCCTCCTCTCTTGCGAGTCCTTTCCCTACAATCAAACCGCTCGATCTTGTGGTTAGTGCACTACCTTTACTATTAATTGTTGCTGAGCATTGTTTGTTGATCTAGATGTCTTTTAATATTTTGAATCTTATGATCGGTATTAGTTCATGACCCTTGTTTAGAATGGATGGCTCTGGTTAAGGTATTATGTGATGTTGTATGCTGTTCGTATATGTTACGACTGTGATGGATTTAATCCTTGTGGTTATGTGAGTGTAATAAACTAGGTGATTGGTTTAGGCTTGCTTGTAAGCAGATTTGACGATGCATGTTATATACTGAATCGATGTTGATTGATGATGATTCTGATTGTTTGATGATTGAGTAATTTATGTGATCGTATAAATTAATCTGATTGAGCGATTGTTTGATGAAGTTGACGTAACTGTTAGATAATCATTAGGGTTTCTGGGTTGTGTAACTGTTGTTGATGATGATCATGATTTAGCCCGTCGAAAACCCTTACCCGACGAAATCTAGTGCCGACAAAAACCCTTTGACCGACGGAAATACAATCACGATGAAAACCCTTTGGGATTTCGTCGCCCAAGGGATTTGGTCGCCAGGGGGTTTTCGCCGAAGGGAGTTCGCGACGAAAATGGGATGTTCGTCAAGTTTGGAAACAAGCACAGAGTTAAGTCTGTTAAGTCTATTAATGGATAACTATGTTAGAATAAACTGAGTAATCAACTATGTGAAGCATGAATTGTATGAACTCGATTAAGTGTTTATGTGTTACATGATGTTAACTATCAAGCACACTTTGTGATATTAGATTGCATGTGAAATCTTACAAACATAAACTGATTATGTATACGTGCATACTATAGGCTTTGACTGAATATTTGTGAGCACGTAATTTAGCAAACCGAGCAAACCGAGGTGAGTTCACACACTTTCTAAGGCTTGGGATTCCCAGTGGTTGGGAATGGGTTAAAGAATTAAAACGGAACCTACATATCCTCCTTGGGTAGGATATGTACCGCCATCCTCCATGGGTAGGATGCCAATATTAATCCTGCGTATTCTCCTTGGGTAGAATACGTATGTTCGTCCTCCTTGGGTAGGACAACAACCTTAAACTTACTAGACAAAACTCTATCATGAAGTCCCTCATTTTTATATCGACTTAATCGCCGGGCCAATGGCGAGCGAGTCATTAGTAAAATAGCGCTATTAGGGTTGACAAGCCTCACACCGTGCCGGCAGGAAGGGCGTGTACTAATGGATCTGGGCACTTAGTCAATGATGATAGACATTGACGTAGGGCACAACTTACTTTCGTCAGTTGTCGATATGGTAACGGTCTAGTGGTTTACATGGGGAAGCCCCCATTGATTATGGTTATGGTTTGGGAAACAAAGATACTGGTTAACTCGTGGTTTGCAAAACAACTTATGGATTTCAAAACAAACTTGTAAAACTAAACAACCAACTGTGAACTCGCTCAACTTTGTTGTTGACTCGTTGTTACATGCCTTGCAGGTCGTTAGGTCCTTATGGAGCTTGCACAGGGAGGAGTGATCGGTGTGGGACTTGGACTGTTGAGTTCCATGTTAAACACTTAAAGTTTATGAACTTATTACTTATGTTTGGGTTTTACATTTTATGCTTCCGCTGTTAACTTAAAGTTGGTTACTTTCTTTTGGACACCAATTATATTGTGGTTGGTTTTATTTACTTAATTACGTTGTTCAATATGATTGGTGGCTTGATCCTGGTCAGCCACGCCTCCATGCGGTGATACTCCGCTTGTGGATTTTGGGGGTGTGACAGATTGGTATCAGAGCCATTGGTTATAATGAACTTGGTTTTAAAAAGGGGAAAAACTTTTTGACAAAACTAGATTATAACCTGTACAGTGCTCAATGATCCACAACGACGCTTCGCTCCACGTGCAAGACTCAACATTCTAGGTGATATGGTTTATGTTTATATTACCTACTTGTTAGTTACATAGTACATTGTTCATAGTATGCTTAGATAATTGTAGCAACTATTGTTTGAAACACACGTGTGCTTACTCTCTTCTGTCATCGCACTTTCGCGACACCTTTCTCACTCATGTTTCCTTTGATATGAAGATCATGAGTGGACGTATCAACCAACTATGAACTCGCTCAACTTTGATGTTGACTCATTGTTACATGCCTTGCAGGTCGTTAGGTGCTTATGGAGCTTGCACAGGGAGGAGTGATCGTTGTGGGACATGGACTGTTGAGTTCCATGTTAAACACTTAAACTTTATGAACTTATTACTTATGTTTGGGTTTTACATTTTATGCTTCTGCTGTTAACTTAAAGTTGGTTACTTTTTTTGGACACCAATTATATTGTGGTTGGTTTTATTTACTTAATTACGTTGTTCAATATGATTGATGGCTTGATCCTGGTCAGTCATGCCTCCATGCGGTGATACTCCGCTTGTGGATTTTGGGGGTGTGACATCACCTTCTTGGAAATCAATGAGCTTCCTTTTGTTCTTTCCAGATGACTCCACCAGAGTTTCCTTCTTCTCGTCGGGGGTCGAAAGTTTTTCCAATCTAAGTGCTTCCTTAGTGAGCGCCAAACTCATGATGCTTGCATGAATAGTTATTGGTGGCGTTGATGTCATCATCAAACTCAAGGCTTGAGGCGCCAGTCCCCAGATGAATTGCCCCATCCTCTTCAACTCTGGTTCCACCAGGTATGGAACAACCGCGATAAATCATGAAGTCTCTGCACGTACTCCACCACCTTTGGACCTTCTATCATCAGGCTCCGGAATTCACTTTCCAGCTTCTGGGTCTCCATCTGAGAACAATACTCCCTACGCATCATTCCTTTCCAGCTTCTACAGTCTCGCCCATTATTCGAACCCGAAGGTTCCACCATAACAGAGCCTCATCTTGAAACAATCTAGAAACGTATGGGACTTGTTGCTCTGGCATACAACCGCTCATTCGTACAACAGAATCCACATTCTTGACCCATTTCACAAAGGCTATGGCACCTCCAGTGCCGTCAAAGTTCAGAGGCTTGCAGTCTAAAAACTGCTTATAGGTACAACCTGTACCCAAGCAATCATCATCACAGAAAGCATTAGCAAAGCACACTTGGAATTGTCCAAACGTATTGTAATATGTCTTAGGTGACTTAGACATTACCGTTAGGCGGGTTATTCCCTGAGGTACTTTCGCTATGTTTGTAGCGAAGAACCTCGTGCCGAGCTATAACCTGTGAGACATGCGCTTGCCATTCTGCCTTGGTTAGCCGAATGATTTCCTGATGAGACATCTTCTAAGAAGAATTTGGATTGGTCAGGTCTCATTTGTTCAGGGAGTGCATATAGTTTTTTAGAGGTCATATGTACATACACATAATAAATTATCATATCAACCAATCAAGCAACATCATAATCATAGCGTATACAAGTAAATGGGATTATGTTTAATGAGAGTATAACAGACAAACACGTAACATTACAATCATAGCACACGCCTGTATATCAACAACACGTTTAACGAGAACATTACGATTAGGCTTTCATTAGTCACTGACCACAGGGTATTGTTACATGTTTTGTAGAGCGTACCATTTCAAAAGGGAACACATGGTCACACTACCCTTGTCCAACAAGTCTACTAATCTACAATAGTAATATAATCAAATAGTGGTCTCCAAAAGACTTCACAAGCTCAGCTCTACGGTGGTGCTTTCATCACAGGTATGGCATCCGCATAAAACCAAAAACCTACTGTACTGATGGCGGCAGGGGAGGAGGGAGGAAAAGCAAACTGAGAACATGTGTGAGCTCATCCTCGAGCTTGTGCACATGACGAAGCAAGTAGCAGACCTGTTGCTCGACAATGAGGAATCGAGCATCAAACTCTAGAAAAGGAGTAAGAGGAGCGGGTGGACGTGCAAAAGGAGACAGTGATGAACTAGATGGAACGGAAGCATGCTGACAAGGGCACGGTAAGGGACGCGGTATCGACTTAAGCTCCTGCGACTCATAACCTCAAGTCGGAACTGAAGCGAATAAATTAGCTCATCCTGTGTATAGCCAACAAATTGCGAAGGATGGTTGGGATCTGAGGTCGACATGAAATGTGGCGGGGATCCTCTGAATGGCTTATCAGTTGGTGAAGAAGTAAAAGGAGCAAAAGGTGCAGACTGGGGAATGTGTGGATAGGCCACTGAAACATGGAGATCTTGACTAGTATGCTGTCCTGATGTGTCTTTTCCTGGACCGAGTGTAAACTAGTGTTAGGGGAAATCTCAATGACAGGGATCTCAAAAAGCGGGATAGTAACAGTGTCCTCGTCTAGTCTTTCATCACCATGGGCGTCATCAAAAGGACCATCAACGAGCAAATCGATGTCAACCTCAATCAAATCGTCAAAAGGCAAACCCTCGAGAGGAACGGCCACAAAAGGGACGGGTGCGAGGATCGGTGCCACGACACGCTCACCATCGGGATAATCGATGATAAGATGATCATGGACGGGAATGGGAATAGCAAATGGATCCTCGTCTGGAATGCCATCAGTAGTGGGTGTATCATCTCCCAAGTTGGGCAGCGCAAATGGCTGGAAAGCGTCATCGTCGTCGGATATCATCTCTGGGTCACTCTCTGTATCTGAAGTAAGGATCTCTGGCTCACTCACCCCTGAGCCAATAGCCATAGGGTCGTCAGCATCGGGCAATCCACTCTCGGATGATGACATAATGTTTGTAACAAACAATTACAATATATACACATACATTAACCACTATCATTAAGTATGCAAACAGGGTTAAGGTATCATGGAATCAGGTATTCTTTCTAGTCTCCCAGACTAAATCAACTAGTCTCCCAAACTACTCAACTAGTCTCCCAGACTAAACCACCTCGTCTCCCAGACTAGACCTCCCAGTTTCTCAGACTGAATCACCCAGTCTCTCAGACTGAACCACCCAGTCTCTCACACTGAACCACCTAGTCTCTCAGACTGAACCAACAAAGTGACTGTGCATTGTGTTTCTTGTCTTTTTATTTTGTAAAAATGTTTGCTTCCATGGATCTGGTCATTTCGTGTATGCAATGAAAACATGTTGTAAAAATACTTTCGTGAGAGCCCTAATGATTGTAGTCTAGACTCGAGAAGGAATCCTAGTTCGCTACAATCGAAGCTCTGATACCAAGCTGTCACACCCTGAATATTGCGGAAGCGTGATTATGGTGTGACTTTCTTAATATCATTGCATTCAATCATAACAAAAACTATATGATAAAACCATAGATCGTCATCCATTAAATAAAGTTGAAAACATCACAACATCATTGTTTAACAGGACTCCAAATTCAAGTTTTACAAACCATACGAATTGTTTTAAGAGTTCACAAGGACTCATCAAAAGACTCTAAATAAAACCAAGATTTGGAAGAGGTGTCTGGTCCAGGATAGGACACCCTAACCAAACCCTAGACCATGGATGACAACTTTTATTTTTAACAACACTTAAAAACCTTCGAACGCCCGCCATATCCACCTTTAATTTCCTGAAATACATGTAATTTGAAAACATCAACAAAAGTTGAGCAAGTTCATGTGTGTGTTTGTGAATAAACCTTTGAAACATTTGTAAGTATGTTGCTATGTGAAAATGAACAGATCAATTAATGGTTTGCAAGGCCATCAATATGTTTGCAACGGTGGAGGAAGGCTCAATCCTTTGCGTATTTCGCACCGGGCCTCCCGGCTGGAACGACATAGTCACCACATGAGCCAACTCGCGGACTCATGGGTGGAGCTCGCAACACCCAAACAGATCTATCACTCATGCCCCTCGGTCCTTCTAAAGGATTGATGGTCTCAAGCTAACGCCTACCCTTACACATGATCTAGCAGTTCATTTCATTTGTAAATCATATGTAATCAAAATCATTTGTAACATGTACTTCATCCCCGAAGTTATAAAACGAAAACAATTAAAAGAAAAGGGGGACATGAACTCACAGTCTTGCGTCTTCTGCAATCGTAACTCGAGCTTATCCGGTGAACACGACGACCTACAACGTACTAATATCTATTAGACGAACGGGCCGTGCCTTGACTTAGTATTAATGTCCTTGAGTTACGTTTCTTTTGTGTCTTTGATATTATTCCAAGTTACATAATTATTTGTTAAAATAATTAAAATTTTAACTTAAATTATATTTATAATTTTAGAATAATTGTTAAACAATATTATTGTAGTAATACTTCCCAAGTATTTAAACTTGTATTTCCTTCCCAAGGATGGGGGTATCTTATACATGGGTATTTTGCCATGTTTTGAGGTCGTATTCCGGTGTGTATTTATACGTACAAGGATACGTATTTTTATTGTATTCATTAAGTATTCTTTATACTTAATTTCGTATTAAATTCTCCGGAATAGTATCCTTAATAGAAATCCAATATATATTTCCAAAATATATATATACTTTAAGGAATATTACTTAGAAAAATTATTTATAATTTTTCTTCAGCAAAAATATTTGTAATCTCGTATAAGTTCCAAAAAAATAATAATATGTTTTCAAGTCCACTTGAAAAATATATATATATAAACTCATTTTTCCCAAAAATGACATACTTCACATCTATTTAAGAAAGTGTATATTTTTCCCAAAAATATTGTATTTCATGTTTGTTTAAGAAATATATATATATTTCTTAGAAATAATATATCTTCTAAAAATTTCAAGGAAATATATATTTTATACTTTGTCAAAAACAGTATATTTCTTCTTGTCATAAATATGATATACTCTTGTGGTAATTTTAAAAATCGTATTTTGTTTTCTTGGTGTCCCAAAATATTATTTACCTATTATACTTTTGTGAATATATTCCGGAATATTTTGTAAGTCTCCTTTCATAGTTCGGTTCTCCAATATTTTTGTGTAAGCTTATATATTTATTCTTTGGAATTTTTGGTATTATTTTGGATGGTAGTTTCTTGGTATTTTGTGAGTTATAATATTTCAAGTCCTAAAATAATATAACTAATACACAAAATATACAATTAATCACACACATGGTGTCTTCTTAAATATATACTTCCTAAATACATATTTAGTCACTTTTATTTATAAAAACCTACCTCCAATATTTGTATTTTTGTAACAAAAAATTATGGCAAAGTTTATGTAACAATTTGTGGTTTACAATATACTTGTAAATGTTTTTTTTTTTAAATATTTTTCCTAAGTGTTTATATTTTTAGAAAATTTTGCCATAGTTTCCCCTAAAAATGGAGGTTTCCATGCTTTCAAGCATATCATTTTCTTTTGTAAAAATCATCACAATCAATTTACAATCATCAACTAACAACCTTAACTTACCAATCTTGCCAAACTCATGCATTTTCTACTACTTCATGAACTTGAATATTTGTAAAAATTTGTAGTAACTTACTAGTATTCTTAGTAAGTCTTTTTACCCTTTAAAATGTGTTTACTTCTTTAAAAACTTCATTTTTAAAGAAGTTGGATGTTTACAACTTCAAAACATGTTTTCTAAAAATATTTCTTTATTCATTCTTCTTGTTACACAAGTGTTTTTACACTTGTTTAACCACTAAAATTGAGATTTGTTTATGTAAGAACTAAGATCAAATGAATCTTATATTTTTGACTTGGTTTCTTTGAAAAATCATTCACAAATCTTTAGATCTATATGTTTATTAATTCACTTTGATCATTATTTTTCAAAATAACATTATTTTCTGTCAAGTTCATGGTTTAAGTGTGGATGATCCATTATCCTAAAACAATTTCTATTCTTACATCTTGCTAGATTATGTTTTTAATCATGATCTAGCAAGATCTTATGATGATCAACATCATTTCTACAAACAATCAATGATCAACAATCATAACAACTCATATTCATCAAGATATCTTCATTAAACAAGCTTATGTTTATGCTTCATGCTTATGATCTTTAGTGTTCTTTAAGTTTTTGATCATGATTCATCATTAACCACTTAAAATAGAAGTAATATAGATAGATCAAGGTTCTTACCACTAGCTCAAGGCTAGGAATGATTCAAGTGAAGAAAATGAGTGGATAAAAGCAAACAAGAGAGGTTCTTGAACTTCCGAAAGCTCCTAGCTTCCTTATGCACCTTCTATCACCCTTGAGTATGCTTGAAATTGTATGAAGATGAGTGAATGATGGTGGTGTTTGGTTGGTTATTCTCGGCCGTGAGGTAGAAGGGAGGAAGGAGAAGTGTGTTTTGAAAGGTGATGTTGAGTTATGAAAGTCATGAACTTTAAGGCCCTTTTTATAAACCATTTCATAAGTTCTTCCAATGGTTTATATGTTCCACTAAATGAGCATGATCTATTATTTAATCAAGATAAAATCTCTATTATAAACCATTTCATAAGTTCTTCCAAGGCCCTTATGTTCATGCTTCATGCTTATGATCTATTATTTATATGCTCCTAGCTTCTTTCAAGATCTAGCATAGGTGGTAACCAAGTTAGTTAGTGATTAGTTGAAATCTAAGTATTCGATACGTGTTTTGGTTATTAGATATATTTAGGAGGTGTTATGGTGTTTGGGGACCATAACTGTGACAACCCGAGTTTTCAAGATCTTTCCTCTACACGTTATTTGTTCACAATTATGTTTGCATAACTTGTTTGCTTTGTAATTGTACACGATTAATTATATGCTTGAGATATTGCGTTACTGGTTGATTGATGAGTGATAGAAATTTATTAAATGTTTGAAATTCTAAACTACAATCGACGAAACTTATTGAGCCACACACACCATGACGAAACCTATGAAGTTTCGTCACCATTCTCAATCGACGAAACCTTGGGGTTTCGTCATTCACTCCCCGACGAAACTAGGGAGTTTCGCCAAAATGGGCTTCGGCCCAGGTAAGCCCAGTTCCACTCACGTTATATTATACGTAAATCATAGGTTGTGAAACCCTAGACTCTCCTTTGCACTAGACGTCAGTTAGCAATCACCATTCCTCTCGAAGTTCTTGCTTTCCCTCGAAGTTTTTGCTTATTTCATCTCACAACCGGTTAGTCTCGTTGGTCGATTCGATTTATGTAATATTGTGTGTGTAGATAACCATCATTATGAGTGAGTTTGTTTGCTAAACGATTTGACTATGATTGATGCTTGAATCGAAAATCATGTAATTAGGGTTTTGATGTTCTTGTTCAAATCGGTTTGCTTAGAAACTGCATGATGATAACTCATGGAATTGTATTCGTTCATGTTCACTAATTAGAGCAATGTTTTTGTTTGATATAGTACTTGTGATTGAATGGATCTGATCATTGAATACATTCAAGTTGCAATCTAGATCATATATGGTTATTTTATGATTTAGGGTTCATGCTAGATGTTAAGTGCTGTGAAGCATTTGGAATGATGATAAGTAGCATTAAGGTTATTGTATTTGAATGATAACTGTATGACTGATGATAATGGTGAAACGGCTGTTGATGATTAGGGTTTTCAGTGTGTAAGATTAACGTTTACAGTAGCGACGAAAAGTCCCACCCGATGAAACCCCATTGACGACGAAACTCTGTAGAGTTTCGTCACATATGATGCCGACGAAACATGTAGGGTTTCGTCACACTTCCATGCCGACGAAACTTGAGAGGTTTCGTCACCTTGAGGTTTCGTCGCCTGGAGTTTCGCCGCCCAGAGTATGATTCACAGCGTACTGTGTTTAACTTGTGTAGGAAACCTGAATGCTCACTGATTGACTGTTTGTGGTGTGAACATGATTGAGGAATATGAGTTTGCATGCGAAACACAAATGTGAACTGTGGACTGATATGAACTAGAATAACTGTTAAGTGCTATGTGATAGTGTTGCCTGAGTACGCATTTATGATCATGACTTAGATGCGAACAATGTGGATGTCAACTGATTATATATGTATGATTACTATAGGTTTTGACTGAATTATTTGTGAACAAGTAGTTAACCATACCGAGCAAACCGAGGTGAGTTCACACTTTTATAAGGCATGGGATTCCCGATGGGTTGGGAATGGGTTAAGAAGCTAAAACGAAACCTACATATTCACCTCTAACAGAATATGTACCTCCGTCCTCGGTTGGGAAGGACGAAAACATTTAACCTACGTATTCTCCTTGCAAAGATTACGTTCCCTCGTTCTCGGTTGGGAAGGACGACAACATATAACTTACTAGACAAAACTCTGTCATGAAGTCCCTCATTTTTATATCGACTTAATCGTCGCCAATGGCGAGCGGGTCATTAGTTAATAGCACTATTAGGGTTGACAAGCCTCACACCGTGCCGGTAGGACGGGCGTGTACTAATGGATCTGGGGCACTCGCAGCAGCCCCTGCAGGAGGTCAGCATGCTCAGCCTCCCGTATGTACCTTCAAGACCTTTATGGACTGTCGACCTAGTACCTTCAGTGGTACAAAAGGAGTCGTAGGTCTTCTTCACTAGTTCGAGAAGATCGAGTCTGTTTTTTAGATGTGTGAATTCCCTAAGGCTCATAGGGTAAAATTTGCTACTGGAACACTCGAAGGTGTTGCGTTGACATGGTGGAACGCGCAAGTACAAATGCTAGGGTTGGCAGCTGCTAATGCCACCCCCTGGAACGACTTCAAAGATCTAATCAAAGAGGAGTACTATCATCGTGAAGACATTCACAAGCTGGAAGTAGAGTTTTATAACTTGAAGATGACGAGGTCTGAAATAGAGGCGTATACGAAGAGATCGAACGAGTTGGCTGCACTGTGTCCAACTATGCTAGATCCTCCTATCAAGCGTATCAAGATGTACCTCAAGGCTCTGGTGCCAGAAATTCAGAGCCATGTGACTGCGGCTAACCTTGGTACTATCCAGCTGGTCATACGGCTAGCCCACCGTCTCACTGATCAGGCAGTTGAGCAAAACAGGCTGCCCAAGCGTATTAGTGCTACTACCACATCTAATGCTCCTAGCGACAACAAGCGCAAGTGGGATGGAAATTCGAGCAAAGGTTCTACTTCTGTTCAGTCTCAGTCTCAGCAGGGAAGGACTGACGACTTCAAGAGCCCTGGTCAGCAATCTTCAGGTAATCAGAATCAGGGTCAGGGTGGATACAGGGGAAATCACCCTAAGTGCAATCGATGTAATTTGCACCACAACGGGCCGTGCAACAAGGGTCGTTGTCAGAGATGTAACAAGCTTGGTCATATAGCCAAGGATTGCAGGAGCCCACATCCTGTGAATCAGAATAGTCAACAGCAGCCACAGGCTCCATAGAACCAGCAGCAGCAGCAGGGTAATAAGGGATGTTTTCAATGTGGTGCTGAGGGTCATTTCAAGAGACACTGTCCACAGTTGAATCAGAATCAGAACAACAACAACAATGGGGGTAACAACGACGGCAATGGTGCCAGGGGACGTGTCTTCGTGATTGGTTAGGGTGAAGCGAGGAATGATCCCAACATTGTGACTGGTAAGTTCCTACTGGATGACTTCTTTGTTACTTTTTTATTTGATTCGGGTGTCGATACTAGTTATGTGTCCTTAAAAGTTAGCCAGATGCATAAACGTACTCCAACACTTTTGAACACCAAACACATTGTAGAACTAGCAAACGGTAAAAGTTTAGAGGCCACACACATAGTTAAGGGTTGTAATCTTGTTCTTGCTGATCAGACCTTCTCTATTGACCTCATTCCTATCGTTCTGGGTAGTTATGACGTTGTTATTGGGATGGATTGGTTATCTCAACATCAAGCGGAAATTCTTTGCAAGGAGAAAATTGTCCGCATCCCTCGTTCTGGTGAAAAACCCCTCGTGATTCGTGGTGACAAGAGTGGTGAAGTCGTAGGCATTATCTCTTTCCTTAAGGCCCAGAAGTGTTTGCGAAAGGGCCACACTGCTATTCTAGCCCTCGTTACTGACACCTCAATGAAAGAGAAGAAGATAGAAGACATTCCCATCGTACGAGATTTTCCTGAGGTATTTCCTGAGGAATTACCTGGTCTTTCGCCTCATCATCAGGTCAAATTTCAAATCGAGCTAGCTCCTGGAGCAGCACCAATAGCTCGTGTTATGGGTCATTTTCTGAGCGTACATATCTTGATCAATATCCTGCTTCTAATTGTTTATTTGTGACCAGGATACTGGACGGGGATATTGCTAACATCCTGGGTGATATCCTGAGGTTGATTGAATTAACCATGTGCAGGTTAAAGGCTGGGGTTTGCTAACGGTCGGATGGACTTCATCTCCTCAAGACTCGGGCATGTTTGTTATGGGAGAGACGTTGAACCCGAAAGACTAGGTCTACAACGTTCGAGTGAGGAATATTCTCTGGATCCCGGTTATTTAGGATAGTTTGTTATATTTGTTTTACTATAAATAGATGGGGGCAGATCAGATTAAGGCACGCAACTTTCACATTTTAAAACACTTTCTCTCTAGCTCTCTGCAAACACTACACACAAACACTTGTATTCAAATCACATTGTAACACCTAGTTGATTCACTCTACATCCTGCACTGTATCCTGATATTTGAAGCAATAGAAGAACAAGGCAGCTGCGATTGTCAACTCCTGAGGTTTTGTGCCGGCGATCTAGATTGATCAAGGGCTTTCCTCGTACATCACGTGTCAACCTTTACTTTTCTGCTCATTGTTTGATCACAGATACAGCTCTATATATTGAGCCGTATCCTGAAACTGTTTTTATAACTAACTTGGTTAACATATTTTTCACACATAATTTTAGCACACTACCTCACTTAACTAATTTGATCACTAAATTGCTTCGGTAATTTTTGACCAAAACAATTTGGTGCCCACCGTGGGGCAAGTGGTGCTATTTTTGCTAAAAACTTTAGTAAAATCATTATTCGGTTTTCTTTTGTCAAAACTTTTTCTAACTTATTTTCAATGGCTTCGAGATCAAACATGAGCTCCTCCACTATGTCCGCTACGACTTCTGTTACTACCAATTCGGTGCTTCCACCACCTCCTCCAAGGATGCCAGTTTCTTCACAACCTCAGGATGTTATCCCTACTCGGAGTGTTCAGGGATCTGCTCCCGTTTTAGCCTCTAATGATGAAATTCTAACTTTATTTGGAAGTGTGCAGGAACAAATGAGGCAGCAACAGGAAACTAACCAAATGCTATTAAGAGAAATACAACTCTTAAAAGCTAGCTCGAGTAGACCTGCTGAAGAAACTGTCACTCCTATACAGCCCAGGGCTTTGAACTTCAGTTTCGCAGTTTACACTGAGGATAACAGGGGGAATATCGTCCCAAGCCATTCTCAGAATCATACCCCTGAGATACCCTCCTCGGTCAGGATGTCGACTGTGAGGAGTTCAGGATATGCTTCAGGATATGGCCAAAATCCTCAGACCGGTAATGTGTCAAATAATAATATTCTTGCTACTAACAACAATGGGTCTTTGCAAGATGCAGGTATGACATCAACATTTACCAGGGAGCTCCAGAAATTGAAGGACATGATATCCAGTGTACCTGGAGTGGTCCAGCCAATTCCGGAAGTATCCCAAGACAGCCACAGGATATCCCGCTTTGCGTATCCTATCTGTGATGCTGAAATCCCAAAAAGATTTCAGACTCCTAACATGAAACTGTATGACGGGACTACGGATCCTGAAGAGCATATTGCCCGGTATAGGGAACAGATGGAAATCAATCCTATCCCTCCAGATCTCAAGGAAGCATGCTTATGCAAGGGATTCGGTTCTACCTTGACAGGATCAGCCTTAAAATGGCTGTTAAACGTCCCTCCTCACTCAATTACTTCGTTTGCTCATTTGGTTAATTTATTTAACAGTCAGTTTTCTTGTAGTCGGAGTTTTGAGAAACTAACCAGTGACCTTTACAGGATAACTCAAGGATCTCAGGAATCCTTGAGGGATTATGCGAACAAGTTCAGTCGAGAATCCTTGGATATCCCACATCTTGATGTTGCAATAGCTGTGCAAGCTTTTAAGATGGGGTTACAAAAGGATTCTCAGTTTTATCAGGATCTTATAATGAATCCCTGCAGGAATCTCGACGAAGCTCGTAACAGGGCTTTGAGATATATCCGTTTGGAAGATGACAAGAAGATGCAAGAGAGGATGAATTCTACCTCAACCTACGAATCAACCAACAGGAAATCAGAATCCTCATATAAGCCATATCGCTCTAAGCCATATGGCACAAATGATAACAAGAAAGTGAATGCTGTTGAAGACGAGGATCCTGAAGAATATCCTGACTTATCTGAATACTGCTTTTCTGTTAATATACCTGAGTTAATGTATGCTATGCAGGGTTTAGGGGACAAAGCTAGGTGGCCTCGAAAGAACCAGCAGAAAGCTGATTGGAAGGATAAATCCAAATGGTGTGCCTTCCATGAAGACTTCGGAAATATGACCGAGGATTGCATTGCTTTAAGGAAATAAATAAGTTACCTATTAAGCAAAGGGTATCTGAAGGACTTGCTGGGAAGAAAGAAGAATAAAGGTCAGGATCCCGAGAAGGATCCTGAACGAGCAGCATCACCCCCAGCAGATGCCAAGATAATTAACTTTATTTCAGGAGGATCCGACATTTGTGGGACTTCGTATTCGGCGGCTAAGAGACATGCAAAGGAAGCTAAGAGTGAAAGGGGAGACAAACCAGTCAGGATGACTACCCTCACAACTGATAAAGTGATCACTTTCGATAGTGATGACAGGGATACTGTTCAGGATCCTCACCATGATGCTTTGGTAATAACATTATATGTGGCTAACCATTTTGTACGCAGGATATTGGTGGACAACGGTAGTTCTGTCAATATAATTCAGCTGGAAACATTGAAAAGGATGAATGTATCTCCGATGGACATTACTTCGAAGTCCACTGTGCTCGTTGGTTTCAGTGGAGAAGCTAGAAATACTGTAGGAGAGATAAAGTTACCAGTATATGTTGAAGGGGTCAACTCGATACAACGCTTCTGTGTGATGGACTCCTTATCCTGCTATAACATCATACTAGGCAGGCCGTGGATCCATGATATGAAGGCTATGCCTTCGACTTATCACCAATGCATCAAGATTCCAACCCCTTGGGGGTCGTCAAAGTTGATAGTGATCAGCAGGAGGCGAAGGAATGCTACACATCCTCAATGAAATCCTCGACCAAGCCTAATCCAGCATAGCAATTAAAGATGCGGGCCCGGGATACCTTGGAAGCTTCAGAGCAGGATGTGAAGAAAGTTATCATGGATCAGGATAATCCTGATATCTCGGTGCTCGTCGGAACCAATATCCCTCGGGATATTGAAGAACAATTAACTGACTTTTTGAAGTGCAGGATGTCAACGTTTGCATGGAAGCATGAGGATATGACAGGTATATCCAAAGACATTATTACTCACAAGCTTGGAATTGACAGGTCGTTCAAGCCTGTTCAGCAAAAAAGAAGGAAGTTTGCTCCTGAGCGAAATATAATCATCCAAGAGGAAGTTGAAAGATTGTTAAAGTCCAAAATTATCAGAGAAGTCAAGTTCCCAAGATGGTTGGCAAATGTGGTCGTAGTGCAGAAGAAAAATGGGAAATGGAGAGTCTGTGTAGACTACACAGACTTGAATAAGGCTTGTCCTAAAGACCCATTCCCCCTTCCTCATATCGATGCAATGGTGGATGCTACTGCTGGGCATGAGATGTTAACGTTCATGGACGCATCCTCAGGATTTCAGCAGATTCAAATGGAGCCTTCGGACCAGGAGGATACTGCTTTCATGATACCAACAAGTATTTATTGCTATACTGCTATGCCTTTCAGTTTGAAAAATGCAGGTGCAACATACCAGAGATTGGTGAACATGATGTTCAAAGATAAACTGGGGGACACCATGGAGGTATATATTGACGATATGGTGGTGAAATCTAAAAAGGCTGAGGATCACCTCCAGGATATCAAGGGAGCATTTGATATCCTGGATCAGTATAACATGAAGCTGAATCCTGCTAAGTGCCATTTCGGAGTGGGGGCAGGAAAGTTTCTAGGATATATGGTGACGAAAAGGGGGATAGAGGCAAGCCCGGAGCAGATTAAAGCTATCCTGGATATAAAATCACCCTCGAATATGAAGGATGTTCAACGGTTAACAGGCCGAGTAGCAACATTGAACAGATTTATTTCAAGATCCTCGGAAAAATGCAAGGAAATATATGATATCCTCAAGAAGAATAAGAAGTTCGAATGGGGAGCAAAGCATGAAGCAGCCTTGCAGGATTTGAAGCGATATCTCTCGACTGCACCTCTATTGATGAAGCCTGAAAATGGTGAACCACTATCCCTATACCTCGCTGTATCAGGGAATGCTGTAAGTGCCGTTCTTATAAAAGACCATGAAGGTTAGCAATATCCTGTCTATTATGTTAGTAAAAGTCTACTAGATGCTGAAACTAGATATTCTCATTTAGAAAAATTGATATTAGCCCTAGTTATGGCATCGACAAAGCTTAGACATTATTTTGAGACACATAGGATCCATGTTAAAACCAATTATCCTGTTAAAAACGTGCTTAGGAAACCGGAGATGTCAGGTAGGATGGCCAAGTGGTCAGTGAAATTGAGTGCTTATGACTTAGTATATGAACCTAGAAATGCCATAAAGTCTCAGGCTTTAGCTGACTTTGTGGCTGATTTCAGTAGTGACATTCAAAATGAAGTAGATTTAGAAGTACAGCAGCTAGGAGAAAACTTAGAATGCCGGACATTATATACTGATGGTGCATCCAATGTAAGAGGTGTAGGTTTAGGTATACTACTAAAATCGCCACAGGGGGACATATTACCCCAGGCTATTAGGTGTGAATTTCCTGCTACTAATAATGAGGCAGAATATGAAGCTTTAATTGCAGGATTAGAGTTGGCTAAGAATATGAATATCAAAAATTTGCAAGTGTATGTTGACTCCTTGTTAATCACTAATCATTTTAATGGAAGCTATGCAGTTAAAGGAGAGAAGTTAATCGGGTATCTCAAAATTCTTAAAAAACTAGCAGGATATTTCGATACTTTTACACTTGAACAGGTACCAAGAGAAGACAATGCTGAAGCTGATGCCTTGGCAAATCTAGGATCACCGGTCAGGATACCGGAAGGAACCCGGATACCAATATTACATATCCTATATCCTGCGACGAATCCTTAGGATAAGGAAGTAATAAGTATTCAGGATCCTGATGATGGCTATCTTGAGGAGGATCCTAAGTCCTGGATAGCTCCAATCATGAGATATCTAAAGCAAGGATACATCCCAAAGAATGAGAATCCTAAAGTCTTTAGGATGAAGGTATCATGATTCACTATTATAAATGATGTTTTGTATAAGAAATCTCTTGCAGGACCATATCTGAGGTGCTTGGAGGATCCTGAAACCAAGGAAGTACTTCAGGATATACATGAAGGGGATTGTGGTAACCATACTGGGGGCAGGTCATTATTCTCAAAAGTATTAAGGACAGGATATTATTGGCCGACAATGAGGAAAGATGCCACAGAATATGTTCGAAGATGTGATGCATGTCAAAGACATAGTAACATACTGCATCAGCCTGCTGAACCATTATATCCTATTGTTTCCCCTTGGCCATTTATGAAGTGGGGTATGGATATAGTGGGAAAGCTTCCAAAGGCTCCAGGAGGGAAGGTTTTTATGTTGGCAATGACAGATTATTTCTCCAAATGGGTTGAAGCCGAGGCATTTGTCCAAGTCAGGGATCAAGAAGTGGTATCCTTCATAAAGAGAAATATCCTGACCAAATTCGGAGTACCAGCCGAGATAATCTGTGACAATGGTTCTCAGTTTATAAGTAAGAGGACTACTGACTTTTGCAAGAGTTGGGGAATCAAAATGATTACGTCTACTCCGGTACATCCTCAAGCAAATGGACAAGCTGAATCCTCAAACAAGATAATTGTCAACAACTTGAAGAAAAGATTAGGGGCCAAGAAAGGAAGATGGGCAGAAGAATTACCCTTTGTTTTGTGGGCTGATAGAACGACGGTAAAAAATGCAACTGGTCAAACCCCGTTTTCCTTAGTATTTGGAGCAGAAGCAGTGATCCCGACAGAAATGGTGATACCCACAGCAAGATCCAACCTCTGGAATCCTGAGCAGAATCCTGAAGTCCTATGCCAGGAGCTGGATACTATTTATGAGACAAGAGATGCAGCACGGCTAAGAATGGCGGTATATCAACAAAGGATATCCAGAACATACAACAAGAATATAAGGATTAGAAGGTTCAAAGTTGGAGATTGGGTGTTAAGAAAAGCTTTCCAGAATACTACCAATCCTGCTGATGGAAAGCTGGCTCCGAAATGGGAAGGACCATATGAGGTTGAATCAGAATCAGGAAAAGGTGCATACCGACTCAAGGATATGGAGGGGGATATGCTACCGAGATCTTGGAATGCTATACACCTTAAACTTTATTTCAACTAAGTTTAGAATTTAATTTCTAACTCAAGATGGTATGAATTCTATCTCTTTTAAATATGTTTGATTTGTTCTTTGAAACCCAATACTAACTTAAGCATCGGAGGGGTGTTAGCCAAGCTAACACCCACCTTAGTTTAAGGATGTTTTGCAGTATATGCTCCGGGATATAGCTCCAGGATGCTCACTCAGGATACTTCGGAAGATTAGAGGATTGGCCCCCTCTCTCACGTATAAGGGATCCTGATCCCTTCACAGGTTTAAAGGTATTCACCTTTCTTCCGAATTGGGTTTAAACACCCCGCCTGGAGCGCAAGTTATTCGGGAATAGTTCAAGGTGGCGGGACCAGTCCTTGTAAAAGTGGCTGACAATTTCGTTACTATTGGCTATATCCTGAATCCTAAAGGTATATGAGGATTGATCACCCTCTCTCACGAAAGGGTATTTTCATACTCTCTAAGGTTTAAAGGTTTTCACCTTTCTAAGTCTTGGAGTTTATACACTCCCGCCTGTAGCGCATGAAAATCTAGGATTTCCCCAAGGATACGAGGGATTCATCCCCAATACATTTTTTGGGTTTTACCCCTGTAACACGAAAAATTGTCTATACAATGGGAACTGATATCCAGAAGATTTCTAAGTATTTGAAGACATTGTACACAGGGGACATTCCTACTAAGGCAATGGTGTAAAGCTCAAAGGGAAAGGCTCGGACCTAATACACTGAGTGTCTTAGACAGGGGACATCTTTATTGGAAGAGTTGCAAGGGGATTGAAGTTTGAGAATAGGGTTATACCCTATTCCTGGTATGATCTTTCCTTTGTAAACGTTGTTTAAGTTTTTAACAGTACTATGTTTGGTAAAAGGTTAAACATCCTGATTAGGATAAATTGTCGTTATATATTTTCAAAATATATTTTCGAAATACTTTTCAGGATATTTGATTAAGATATTTGAAGCTGGTACTGGTTTGAAACTTTGACCAAGCAAGTATCATCAAAACAAGTTTTAAAATGGACTATCTTTTAATTTTCTCTAAAGGTGATTGAATTTTTAGAAATTCTATTTAATAAAAGTTTTCATAATATATCACTGAGTATGTTGATCAGGATATTTTCAAAAGATAATAGTACAAAATTTTGCGAAGCTAAAAATTACACTAAGTAACGCATGGCAAAAATCTAAAAGGCGATAACAAATAAGTCAAGAGATAGTCATATTATTAACAAGTCAAAAGTTGTGCTTTTGGTTTCACCTCAAACCAAGGCCCATCCGCCAAAAGCACGTTTAGTTTTTACCATACCTACATAACAGTTGAAGGTTTTATCTCAAAACAAAACCTGTCCACCTTCTACCGTTACGATATTTAAAACAGATTATACTAACCGATGACCAAGGGCTTCATCCTAAAACCTAGGACCCATCCACCTTTGGTCATCATATTGTTCTAATGCAGGAAATATAAATTGTTCAAAGACAGGAAATGTAAATTGTTTTAGACCATAACCATGAAATTTTAAAAAGTGGGCACCGGTCTCAGCACATATATCCATCATCGCCCATGTCGCTGCGTTTAAGGGTCAGCTCCCTCCTTCATCGTGACTTCTCCACCAGTATCCTTTCCAACATTCTTCTCAGCATCATCAGCAGCATCTTCTCCATCAGCATTTTCTCCAGAATCACCACCAGCATCCTTGGAAGCACCAGCATCATCCACCTTCTCGGTTACCTTGGTGGGCTCCTCTGCGACAGGTTTTGAAGGGGGCTCCACAGGATTGCCGCCAAGATCTTTCAATTTCATCTCCCAGGCTTTGATGTTCCATGAGGGGCATTCGACGCCCAAAGCCCTAGCCTTGTAAGCCATTTTCAGTCTGGCCTGGAGGAGGGAGATGATGACTGAATTCTTAAGGCTCTCCCGGTATGAAGCCATATCTTGTTCATGCTGAACCTGGACCGCGTCAGACTTAGCTTGAGCCTCTTGGGTGATCTTTTGGATGGCAGCTTGGTGATCTTGGGTCATGGCCTTATACTTAGCTTCGTAGTGTTCAGATTTGGCGGTGGCGATTGCTGCTTGATCCGTGATGGTAGTTTCATCCTTCTTTAGTTTGCTTTCTAGCATGACGTTTAAGCCACATGCGTCCTCATAAAGGAATACCAGGCGTTCAAGGCCCTGCAAGGTAAAGAAACAGGCATTATTCTAAATGAACATTTCTACTTAGCATATGGTGCAGGATACAGGTCAGGATACTAACCTGGTTAAGGAAGCCGGTCATAAATTTGCTGGATTCCGTAAACCCGTGGTTCTCAAATGGGAACACGTGAAGTGTAGCGGGAGGTTCAACTTCTTTTCTCTTTCGGGAACTAGAGGCCCGGGTACGGGATGCCGGAGGAGCTTTGGGAGCAGTGGTGGTCTTCGAGCTGGTAGGCTTCGGTGTGACGGATGACTTTGGATTAGATTCTTGCTTGGCAGGTGCGAGGCTAGAGTAGCTGTCCAACTCGTCGAGTTGGAAGCCTTCGAGGTTAATAACTGGCAGTGCACAAGGGAAGATGTTTTAGGCTTATTATACCTCTAAAAATAATAATCGATTTAATATAAAGATAATTCCTGAAAATATGCTTACCAGACATGTTGGAACTTGATCTTTGACTTGAGCTTGTGAGTAGCAGGTTAAAGGTTCTTTCACCCTCTGGAAGCTTGTAGATTTCTTTTATTCTTCCATCTGATTCAGCACTAGGGGGAGCTAGTTCCTTGAAGTTTGCTACAAGAAAGGAAATAAACATATCAGGATATTGGTTCAGGATGGAGGTTCGGGATATGATTGGGGATATTCCTAAAACCCTAAGTCCTACCAGAAGTCAACCATCTTTAGGAAGGTCAAAACCCTTATCAATGGAGTCTCTTTTCACAAAGAAGAATTTTCTTGTCCACTTATCCTTGTTCTTGGTAGCTTTGAGGATGAGAGGATCTTTGGAAATAGAGAATAGAAGGAATCGGCTGGACCCATGAGATCTTAAACGATAAGCCATAGGCAAATCCTTGATGCACGTCGGGCATGTGGCGAGCCTTAATTCCTTCCAAGGTGACTAATATGCGCCAAACCATGGGCATGATTTGGGCAAAGCTAAGGCCAGTAAGTTCGAAGAAACACGAAATAAAAGGTGAAAACGGGTATTGAAGCCCTATGGAGAAAGGGTAGGCAAAAAAGCAGACCCATTCGTCGGAACAAAAATCCGATCGGACCTCTCGGTCGAATGGACGGAAGATTGTCCCGGCGGGAAAGGCACCGAAAGCTCGTAGGGCTGCGATGTCAGCATTATCGAAAGAGCACACCTCTTTTGAAGGTTTCTGAAGAAAATTTTGTTAGTGGAAGGGGGAAACAGAATCCGCCATTTGCGATCTAGTACGGGTCGCCATGAAGGATCACAATCGGAGAACAGGAGATGTAAACAAGGAAAATAGAAAAGAGAGAGAGAAAAGTACCTGATATTCGGTTGAAGATAAAGATAATCATAATGAGACGACCCTCAGTTAATATAGGCTAAATGTAGGGGGTAAAGAGTAAATAACGCCTTGGAAGTTGCACATTGTCATTTCAAGGGTCTC
This sequence comes from Helianthus tuberosus, assembly GCA_030545235.1. Classification (NCBI taxonomy): domain Eukaryota; kingdom Viridiplantae; phylum Streptophyta; class Magnoliopsida; order Asterales; family Asteraceae; genus Helianthus; species Helianthus tuberosus. The sequence continues at coordinate 68,361 of JARYGA010041953.1, forward strand.
ATCATATTGATTGCCTTAATTGATGAGATAAAACTTTTAAAATATATCCGTTGGATTGGTATACCAACAGATATATTTGGGGACAATTGTTATGGGTCATTTTCTGAGCGTACATATCTTGAACAATATCCTGCTTCTAATTGTTTATTTGTGACCAGGATACTGGACGGGGAAATTGCTAACATCCTGGGCGATATCCTGAGGTTGATTGAATTAACCACGTACAGGTTAAAGGCTGGGGTTTGCTAACGGTCAGATGGACTTCATCTCCTCAAGACTCGGGCATGTTTGTTATGGGAGAGACGTTGAACCCGAAAGACTAGGTCTACAACGTTCGAGTGAGGAATATTCGCTGGATCCCAGTTATTTAGGATAGTTTGTTATATTTGTTTTACTATAAATAGATGGGGGCGGATCAGATTAAGGCACGCAACTTTCACATTTTAAAACACTTTCTCTCTAGCTCTCTGCAAACACTACACACAAACACTTGTATTCAAATCACATTGTAACACCTAGTTGATTCGCTCTACATCCTGCACTGTATCCTGATATTTGAAGCAATAGAAGAACAAGGCAGCTGCGATTGTCAGCTCCCGAGGTTTTGTGCCGGTGATCTAGATTGATCAAGGGCTTTCCTCGTACATCACGTGTCAACCTTTACTTTTCTGCTCATTGTTTGATCACAGATACAGCTCTATATATTGAGCCGTATCCTGAAACTGTTTTTATAACTAACTTGGTTAACATATTTTTCACACATAATTTTAGCACACTACCTCACTTAACTAATTTGATCACTAAATTGCTTCGGTAATTTTTGACCAAAACAGCTCGTGCACCTTATCGTCTGGCTCCATCAGAATTAGAAGAATTGTCCGCGCAACTGCAAGAGCTATTAGACAAAGGTTTCATTCGTCCTAGCTCTTCGCCCTGGGGAGCTCCAGTCTTGTTTGTCAAGAAGAAATACGGTACCTTCCGAATGTGTATTGACTATCGCGAACTCAACAAGGTGACCGTGAATAGTCGTTATCCTCTCCCACGTATTGACGACTTGTTCGACCAGTTGCAAGGGTCGAGCTATTACTCAAAGATTGATCTGAGATCGGGATATCATCAGCTGAGAGTCCGAGATGAGGACGTCTCCAAAACAGCATTCAGGACTCGTTACGGGCACTACGAGTTTCTGGTTATGCCTTTCGGGCTGACAAACACACCTGCGGTCTTCATGGATCTTATGAACCGAGTGTGTCACACCCCGACCACGTGGAACATACAAAACGTGGCGGAAATGTCGGGGAGTGTTGTAACAGAATTAATTGTTTTAAATCCATGGCAATTGAAGTTTCGTTTTATTGATTAAAAGTGTTACAATGTCTTAACAAACAAGGAAATACAACATAATTAACTAGTCTTGTATCTTTTATTGTCACTAAAGCCCAAGTCTGCCTATGTGTATCTTGATCATCTTATGCAACAGTTCCTGAAAAACACATGTGAAAATAGGTACGTCAGCATAAAAATGCCTGTGAGATACATAGGTTTTGTGAAAATAGGTTCCATGACTTATGTTTGAGAAAATGTATAGTCATGAACCTTGTAATTTGCTTTCTTTTGTAAATCATTTGAAAAACAATGAGTTCAGATGATATGTATAAATAAGTGAATAATGTATGGTTAAATGAATAACCATAGTAAAATGGGTTTGTATAAGATAAGTTGTTTGTAAAACAATGTCTTGTGAAAAGTATGTTATTTGTATAAAATGTTATATGTCTCAAACTGAAATGATTCAAATAACGCTACGATATGTAATACCATACAAACACTTATCTATAGGAAGTACCAGCGGCGTATCCACCATGCTTGTATCATATTACACACGCCTCGTTACTTAATCACTTACTCAAACCAAACTATCAAGATGAAATGTTTAACAAGTATAGAAATGTTCATGTATAGTCAAATACGGTTCACACGGTTCACAGATACAAACGGTTCACAGATTCAAACGGTTCACAGATACAAACGGTTCATAGATACAAACGGTTCACAGATACAAACGGTTCACAGATATCAACGGATCACAGATACAAACGGTTCACAGATATCAACGGATCACATAGTCAAATGATTACAACGGTTCACATAGTCAAATGTTTACAACGGTTCAATATGTAGTATAATGTGTTCATATGCTGGATAAGCATATGCAACAGAAAAGCAATGTAAAACAATGTACTAAGTATGCACATAATGGACACACATAGCATAAAATGTATTGAAATCATGTACTATAATGTACTAACGAACATAGCAGGTATATGATGTGAAAACGGGAAAGCATGAATGTAACAAGTAGGCACATGTGTTCCACCCGAAAACAGTTTGGAAAACAGTAAAAGAGGGGTCTATGTACTCACTTGAGATTGCTCAGAAGTCCTAGGATAACCACCAAGCAATGCTAGAGATCGCGGAATATCAAACGGCACCTAATATAGGTAACTACATTAATAAACCGGACCTAAATCGGAAGACTGGGTAGCATGAGGGTTTGTAAACCAAATGAGTGTAGGAACTCATGTGATATGGTTAATCAAAGCCTACATACTAAATGAAACTTAACCTAAGTGTCTACGACCCATTACGACCCGTTTAGGTAGCTTATGCTACTTTAACGCGTCGTTCGTGTGAAACGCGTTCGGACCGCCTAACTAGCCCTATGACAAGTGTTATATGCCTAAAAATGTTACATAATCAGTTATGTGACAAAGGTTTAGGTTACATATGCTTAATTACCAATTATACATGAAAAGGGTATTCTGGTAATTTACCTAAGGCATATAAACTACCTATCATACAACTACTCAAACGACGTGACCATAGGGTATAACCTCGGAAGGTTATTCCCTACCTACTATGGTCACCTAATGTGTTTGGTCGGATCCTAATGATCGACCAAATGGGTCGGGTTCGAGGTATAAGCGATTTATCAGATCGCTTACCCTACGACCCTAGACAACGTGGTAATCAGTAGGCATAGTCCCAAGGGACTATAACCAACGTGATTACACTCACGTTGCGAAGTTCAAACGAACTTCGCATTGACCATTACTGGTCAACGCTGAAAGTCAAACAAAGTTTGACTTTCTGACTCGAAAAGCAGTAAAATAAGGAAAAGAACGAAAGAATACTTACGAAGGGTCCCCGAATGCTAAACTCGATTCAAAAATCTCAGGTATGAAACAATTGTTTCAACTTAGAGTTTCTCAAATCAAGTTTCTAGTGATTTTAGCAATGGGGGGTATGGGGTATTTATAGGAATACCCGAACCGTTAAGATCGTTTCATGGAAAACGTGCCTTAATCCCATCCGTACATGTGTTGAAAAGTTATGGTGTTTAGGTGTTTAAATTCCATCCATACATGTGTTGCAAAGTTATGGTGTTTAGGTGTTTAAATTCCATCCATACATGTGTTGCAAAGTTATGGTACCAAAATTCCATCCTTATCCGCTGACTAAGCAAGTTTAGAATGTGTGGTTGTGAATTAAACAACGGCTAATACATCGAATCTGGTCCCGAATGCGAAAAACGAACCAAATGACGCGACGAATGGATTTTTCTTATGGCGAACACTAAAATAAATTATTTTAGTGCTTACATAAATTTTTGGAAGTCCGGATGTATTCAGAACGTAAGTTATGCGTAAAAAATGCAAACTTGTGCACTTTTTGACGCTTTTAGTCCCTGAATGACACAAAAGTTTATTTTAGCATACCGAACACCTCAAAGCCTATTTCTAAGCTATATAAAGGATATTTATGGTATGTTTAACTTATGGTCATGTTCCGGAATGTCTGTTACAGTTCAAATTGACATACTTTCGCAGTTTGTCAACTTTAGTCCCTGTAAGCGATTAAACTTTGATTTCACCACACCAAACCTTCCAAAACTTATATATAAGTTATGTAAAGGTTATTTAAGGTATGTTAAGCCTATTTCACTATTCCGGAGTGTTCGTTGGATTAAACTGGTTATATTTACGCATCAGTGCGCGTATAACCTTCCAGAAAGCGATTTAGAGCTTGAAATCGAACAAGAGTTGATATGTGCAAAAGATACACATATTTATACAAGTCCAAAGTATGAAATACAATATTTCATTGGTTTGGCATTTGTTTGATGGTTGAAATGACACAGGTGTTACAGTCTCCCCTACTTTAGGAAATTTCGTCCCGAAATTAATTCGTAGGAGTCTATCTGTGACTTTGTGTTAAATAACCATCAAAGATGAACAAGACGTAATCCTGTAATTTCTCTTTAACGAACATTTTTCAGAAATGAAAAATGAACCGAGTTATTTTCAACAGGCATTCTTTAGAAATAAAAATGAACAGAATAGTCATTTTCCGCAACATCTTCAGAAACAAAAATGAACAGAATAGTCATTTTACATCTTCAGAAACAAAATGAACAGAATAGTCATTTTACATCTTTAGAAACAAAAATGAACAGAATAGTCATTTTACATCTTCAGAAACAAAAATGAACAGAATAGTCATTTTACATCTTCAGAAACAAAAATGAACGGAATAGTCATTTTACATCCTCAGAAACAAAAATGAACAGAATAGTCATTTTACATCCTCAGAAACAAAAATGAACGGAATAGTCATTTTACATCCTCAGAAACAAAAATGAACAGAATAGTCATTTTACATCCTCAGAAACAAAAATGAACAGAATAGTCATTTTACATCTTCAGAAACAAAAATGAACAGAATAGTCATTTTACATCTTCAGAAACAAAACTGAACAGAATAGTCATTTTACATCTTCAGAAACAAAAATGAACGGAATAGTCATTTTACATCTTCAGAAACAAAAATGAACGGAATAGTCATTTTACATCTTCAGAAACAAAAATGAACGGAATAGTCATTTTACATCCTCAGAAACAAAAATGAACAGAATAGTCATTTTACATCCTCAGAAACAAAAATAAACAGAATAGTCATTTTACATCTTCAGAAACAAAAATGAACAGAATAGTCATTTTACATCTTCAGAAACAAAAATGAACGGAATAGTCATTTTACATCTTCAGAAACAAAAATGAACAGAATAGTCATTTTACATCTTCAGAAACAAAAATGAACGGAATAGTCATTTTACATCTTCAGAAACAAAAATGAACAGAATAGTCATTTTACATCTTTAGAAACAAAAATGAACAGAATAGTGATTTTACATCTTCAGAAACAAAAATGAACGGAATAGTCATTTTACATCTTCAGAAACAAAAATGAACAGAATAGTCATTTTACATCTTCAGAAACAAAAATGAACGGAATAGTCATTTTACATCTTCAGAAACAAAAATGAACGGAATAGACTCTAGACACATGACAAAATTCGCTGTGGTTTCTGTGCACTGAATTCCATAATTATGTATGCATCCATAATTATGCAATTCCTTGCGTAGTCCGCACAACTTGTCTTGAAATGTTTGTGGGGAGGATAATCAAACCTATGATGAGTGTGACTAGACTACCATAGGGTCCTTTTAATTAGATCAACAAAGGATCCTTTTAATTAGACCACCAAGGAGTCCTTTCAGCTATATCATCACATGATATTCCTAACAAGATTTTTGGATCAATCTGTTTACCTAGACCACTCAGGGGTCTAATTATGGAATGGTACAATATAATCCAAGGGACTTAACTACAACGTAAAAGCCCATTGAGGATTTAATATAGTACACAAAGATATGGAAGATTCTACGAGGATTTGGATGACAAGAATTTGGATCACACAAAAACATAAAAAGGGAACACATAAGCACATAATCACATAGTTGTTTAACTTGGTTATTAATTTGTTATCTTTGGACGCGGATACTTAAAGCACACCAGGAATCCAATTCGTGGATTTCATTTTGGCACTTTAATCATTTCAAGAATCTATCTATGAAGATAGAATAATCTTAAAAGAAATTCGGCTTTGTCCTTATTGAATTATGATGTACGTATTGAATCATACAAGGAATTCAATTAAGGATTCCGATGAATGATACCCATCCACAAGGATCTAATTATGAGGATAGAAAGATCCTACATGGATTTTGGAATTTGTGTAACGAGAGGTGTTCCGACACCTTGCACTAGGCGTGCTTAATTCGATACACAAGGTAGAAAGTTCATGAGGTTGAGGCGCCAGATATGCCAAGCAACATATGAAGCAGAGTTTGAAGGTTGAGCAGCAGCAGGATTTGTAACAGCTTTGCTTTGGATTGCAAAGCGGCACATGTTAACCAAATGTCTCCATCGTCCACCGTGGGTACATTTGAAACAGGGTATTTGGTTTGGATGATGATAGTTGCATTGATTGCACCAAGGAGCAGTTCCCTTACGGCTTCATCCCTGAGGCGAGTCATGGTGATAGCTAAGTCAACGGTCCTCTGGAGTACGACGCCTATTCGCTGGGTAATTGCAGCACCTGGTTCGGACATTGTTGTTGCGATGAAGAGGCACCATGAAGAAAATAGAAGACATGGGAGGAAACAAGGGAAAGATAGTCGAGAGAAAATGACAACGCATGAAGATTGTGACCATTTGTTTGTTACCAAAGGCAAACAAATGAGACAGTGACTAATCAAAGTAAATGGGTCAATATAATGTATCGCGAAGACATGCTCGCCTATAAGTGAACACTCATCCCAAGAATTCCCAGGTAAGCACAACTGGTCTCGCGTCTGATGAGATGTATACGAAGTGCTTGCCTAGACAGAAAACCCAGAATACAGACATTCACCCTTCCAGTTTACACGTGTTCACATTATTTAAAACCCAAAACCTTGACGAGATTTTGAAAATTCAAAGGGGTTCAAAACCTTGTAATAAATCATCCTAGAACAGATGATTAGTTTTCAAAGCGGTTTTAAAATTTATGTTCTTGTTGTGATAGTCGCCTAAGGATAGGTGACGGTATTGTTTTATGAATAAACGCAAGTAAACTCGCGTTAGGGTCCTAAGAAGGTTATAGACTAGGTTAAAGCATTACAAATAACCTAATTCCCTATAACCATTGGCTCTGATACCATCTTTTCTGTCACACCCCGACCACGTGGAACATACAAAACGTGGCGGAAATGTCGGGGAGTGTTGTAACAGAATTAATTGTTTCAAATCCATGGCAATTGAAGTTTCGTTTTATTGATTAAAAGTGTTACAATGTCTTAACAAACAAGGAAATACAACATAATTAACTAGTCTTGTATCTTTTATTGTCACTAAAGCCCAAGTCTGCCTATGTGTATCTTGATCATCTTATGCAACAGTTCCTGAAAAACACATGTGAAAATAGGTACGTCAGCATAAAAATGCCTGTGAGATACATAGGTTTTGTGAAAATAGGTTCCATGACTTATGTTTGAGAAAATGTATAGTCATGAACCTTGTAATTTGCTTTGTTTTGTAAATCATTTGAAAAACAATGAGTTCAGATGATATGTATAAATAAGTGAATAATGTATGGTTAAATGAATAACCATAGTAAAATGGGTTTGTATAAGATAAGTTGTTTGTAAAACAATGTCTTGTGAAAAGTATGTTATTTGTATAAAATGTTATATGTCTCAAACTGAAATGATTCAAATAACGCTACGATATGTAATACCATACAAACACTTATCTATAGGAAGTACCAGCGGCGTATCCACCATGCTTGTATCATATTACACACGCCTCGTTACTTAATCACTTACTCAAACCAAACTATCAAGATGAAATGTTTAACAAGTATAGAAATGTTCATGTATAGTCAAATACGGTTCACACGGTTCACAGATACAAACGGTTCACAGATTCAAACGGTTCACAGATACAAACGGTTCATAGATACAAACGGTTCACAGATACAAACGGTTCACAGATATCAACGGATCACAGATACAAACGGTTCACAGATATCAACGGATCACATAGTCAAATGATTACAACGGTTCACATAGTCAAATGTTTACAACGGTTCAATATGTAGTATAATGTGTTCATATGCTGGATAAGCATATGCAACAGAAAAGCAATGTAAAACAATGTACTAAGTATGCACATAATGGACATACATAGCATAAAATGTATTGAAATCATGTACTATAATGTACTAACGAACATAGCAGGTATCTGATGTGAAAACGGGAAAGCATGAATGTAACAAGTAGGCACATGTGTTCCACCCGAAAACAGTTTGGAAAACAGTAAAAGAGGGGTCTATGTACTCACTTGAGATTGCTCAGAAGTCCTAGGATAACCACCAAGCAATGCTAGAGATCGCGGAATATCAAACGGCACCTAATATAGGTAACTACATTAATAAACCGGACCTAAATCGGAAGACTGGGTAGCATGAGGGTTTGTAAACCAAATGAGTGTAGGAACTCATGTGATATGGTTAATCAAAGCCTACATACTAAATGAAACTTAACCTAAGTGTCTACGACCCATTACGACCCGTTTAGGTAGCTTATGCTACTTTAACGCGTCGTTCGCGTGAAACGCGTTCGGACCGCCTAACTAGCCCTATGACAAGTGTTATATGCCTAAACATGTTACATAATCAGTTATGTGACAAAGGTTTAGGTTACATATGCTTAATTACCAATTATACATGAAAAGGGTATTCTGGTAATTTACCTAAGGCATATAAACTACCTATCATACAACTACTCAAACGACGTGACCATAGGGTATAACCTCGGAAGGTTATTCCCTACCTACTATGGTCACCTAATGTGTTTGGTCGGATCCTAATGATCGACCAAATGGGTCGGGTTCGAGGTATAAGCGATTTATCAGATCGCTTACCCTACGACCCTAGACAACGTGGTAATCAGTAGGCATAGTCCCAAGGGACTATAACCAACGTGATTACACTCACGTTGCGAAGTTCAAACGAACTTCGCATTGACCATTACTGGTCAACGCTGAAAGTCAAACAAAGTTTGACTTTCTGACTCGAAAAGCAGTAAAATAAGGAAAAGAACGAAAGAATACTTACGAAGGGTCCCCGAATGCTAAACTCGATTCAAAAATCTCAGGTATGAAACAATTGTTTCAACTTAGAGTTTCTCAAATCAAGTTTCTAGTGATTTTAGAAATGGGGGGTATGGGGTATTTATAGGAATACCCGAACCGTTAAGATCGTTTCATGGAAAACGTGCCTTAATCCCATCCGTACATGTGTTGAAAAGTTATGGTGTTTAGGTGTTTAAATTCCATCCATACATGTGTTGCAAAGTTATGGTGTTTAGGTGTTTAAATTCCATCCATACATGTGTTGCAAAGTTATGGTACCAAAATTCCATCCTTATCCGCTGACTAAGCAAGTTTAGAATGTGTGGTTGTGAATTAAACAACGGCTAATACATCGAATCTGGTCCCGAATGCGAAAAACGAACCAAATGACGCGACGAATGGATTTTTCTTATGGCGAACACTAAAATAAATTATTTTAGTGCTTACATAAATTTTTGGAAGTCCGGATGTATTCAGAACGTAAGTTATGCGTAAAAAATGCAAACTTGTGCACTTTTTGACGCTTTTAGTCCCTGAATGACACAAAAGTTTATTTTAGCATACCGAACACCTCAAAGCCTATTTCTAAGCTATGTAAAGGATATTTATGGTATGTTTAACTTATGGTCATGTTCCGGAATGTCTGTTACAGTTCAAATTGACATACTTTCGCAGTTTGTCAACTTTAGTCCCTGTAAGCGATTAAACTTTGATTTCACCACACCAAACCTTCCAAAACTTATATATAAGTTATGTAAAGGTTATTTAAGGTATGTTAACCCTATTTCACTATTCCGGAGTGTTCGTTGGATTAAACTGGTTATATTTACGCATCAGTGCGCGTATAACCTTCCAGAAAGCGATTTAGAGCTTCAAATCGAACAAGAGTTGATATGTGCAAAAGATACACATATTTATACAAGTCCAAAGTATGAAATACAATATTTCATTGGTTTGGCATTTGTTTGATGGTTGAAATGACACAGGTGTTACAGAGTGTGCAAACCTTATCTGGATAAGTTCGTTATTGTTTTCATCGACGACATCCTGATCTATTCTAAGAGTCAGGGGGAACACGAGCAGCATCTGTGACTTATTCTGGAACTTCTTCGAACAGAGCAGCTTTATGCTAAGTCCTCAAAATGTGACTTTTGGCTTCGTGAAGTCCATTTCTTAGACCATGTGGTAAATGAGGATGGGATTCATGTGGATCCATCCAAGGTTGACTCGATCATGAACTGGCCTGCGCCCCGTACACCAACAGAAATCCGCCAATTCTTGGGTTTGGCGGGTTACTACAGAAGATTCATCAAGGATTTCTCGAAGATTGCGCAACCTCTCACTTCACTGACTCAGAAGGGTGTCACCTATCGTTGGGGTGATGCACAGGAGTCCGTATTTCAGCACTTAAAGGAGAGACTTTGTAGCGCGCCTATTCTCTCATTACCTGAAGGCACCGATGATTTCGTGGTTTATTGCGACGCGTCGATCCAAGGACTTGGTTGTGTGTTGATGCAATGGGATAAAGTCATTGCTTATGCATCACGCCAACTTAAAGTTCACGAAAGGAACTACACTACTCATGATCTGGAGTTGGGAGCTGTTGTTTTTGCACTCAAGATATGGAGGCATTACCTGTACGGTACCAAGTGCACCATTTACACTGATCACAGGAGTCTCCAACACATCTTCGAACAGAAGGAGTTGAACATGCGACAGCGTCGATGGGTCGAACTCCTAAATGATTACGAATGCGCGATCAAGTATCATCCGGGCAAACCCAATGTTGTGGCCGATGCCCTCAGCCGGAAGGAGTCTAAACCTAAGCGTGTACGTGCGTTACAGCTTACCATTCACTCTAGTCTTCCCGCTCAGATACGGGATGCCCAGGTTGATGCATTGAAAGCAGAGAACATCAGGGCTGAGTCCCTACGAGGATCGAAGAAACAGTTAGAACAAAAAGAAGACGACGCTTATTACGTGACAGGGCGCATCTGGGTTCCACTCTATGGTAATCTACGTGAGCTTGTGATGGATGAAGCACACAAGTCTCGTTACTCGGTACATCCTGGTTCGGATAAGAAGTACCACGATCTCAAGACTACATATTGGTGGCCTAGTATGAAAGCCAACATAGCAACCTACGTTAGTAAATGCTTGACTTGTACGAGAGTCAAAATCGAGTACCAGAAACCATCAGGCCTACTTCAACAACTAGAGATACCGACATGGAAATGGGAGCAAATTTCCATGGATTTCGTTACTGGCTTGCCTAGATCTCAACGCGGAAATGATACCATTTGGGTGATCGTGGATTGACTGACCAAGTCTGCACATTTTCTGGCTATCAAGGAAATGGATAAGCTTTCTACTCTAGCAGACATCTACCTAAAGGAAGTAGTTTCGAGGCACGGGGTGCCAACCTCTGTCATTTCTGATCGTGACTCACGTTTTACATCTGAATTGTGGCAAGCGATGCACAAGTCTTTTGGCTCACGATTAGACATGAGCACAGCGTATCATCCACAGACGGATGGGCAGTCTGAACGCACCATCCAAACCCTTGAAGACATGCTTCGAGCATGTGTAATCGACTTTGGTAATTGCTGGGAAAGACACTTCCCGTTAGTGGAGTTTTCGTATAACAACAGTTACCACACCAGTATCCAAGCTGCTCCATTTGAGGCATTGTACGGACGTAAGTGCCGATCACCTCTTTGTTGGGCAGAGGTTGGCGACAACCAAATCACTGGCCCAGAACTTGTCGTAGACACAACAGAGAAGATCGCTCAGATACGACAATGAATGGCGGCAGCTCGTGACCGTCAGAAAAGCTACGTTGATAAGCGAAGGAAACCACTCGAGTTCCAGGTTGGGGATCGAGTACTACTCAAAGTCTCACCTTGGAAAGGTGTAGTTCGTTTTGGTAAACGAGGCAAACTCAACCCGGGATATGTCGGACCATTCGAAATCATAGAGAAAATAGGCAAGGTGGCCTACAAATTGAACCTACCTGAAGAGCTCAGCGGAGTTCACAACGTGTTCCACGTGTCAAATCTGAAGAAGTGTCTGTCAGATGAGACCCTCATAGTTCCTCTCAAGGAACTCACCATCGACGATCAGCTGAGATTCGTCGAAGAACCTGTAGAGATTACAGACCGAGATGTTAAGGTTCTCAAGCGCACCAGAATACCTCTTGTTCGAGTTCGTTGGAACTCCCGTCGTGGCCCAGAGTTCACCTGGGAGTGAGAAGACCGAATGAAACACAAGTATCCCCAGTTGTTCGAGAAAAGTACAACCACTACTGAGGCTGAAGCTACTGCGGAATTTTGGGACGAAATTCCAAACCACCTGGGAGATGATGTGACACCCCAGGAAAACACGCAACATAACTAGATTCCTCAGTAACCACGTGCTAAATTTCGGGACGAAATTTCTTTCAAGTTGGGGATGATGTGACAACCCGAGTTTTCAAGGTTTTTCCTCTACACGTTATTTGTTCACAATTATGTTTGCATAACTTGTTTGCTTTGTAATTGTACACGATTAATTATATGCTTGAGATATTGCGTTACTCGTTGATTGATGAGTGATAGAAATTTATTAACTGTTTGAAATTATAAACCACAATCGACGAAACTTATTGAGCCACACACACACCACAACGAAACCTATGAAGTTTCGTCACCATTCTCACTCGACGAAACCTTGGGGTTTCGTCATTCACTCAACGAAACTAGGGAGTTTCGCCAAAATGGGCTTCGGCCCAAGTAAGCCCAGTTCCACTGACGTTATATTATACATAAATCATAAGTTGCGAAACCCTAGACTCTCCTTTGCACTAGACGACAGTTAGCAATCACCATTCCTCTCGAAGTTCTTGCTTTCCCTCAAAGTTTTTGCTTATTTCATCTCACAACCGGTTAGTCTCGTTGGTCGATTCGATTTATGTAATATTGTGTGTGTAGATAACCGTCATTATGAGTGAGTTTGTTTGCTAAACGATTTGACTATGATTGATGCTTGAATCGAAAATCATGTAATTAGGGTTTTGATGTTCTTGTTCAAATTGGTTTGTTTAGAAACTGCATGATGATAACTCATGGAATTGTATTCGTTCATGTTCACTAATTAGAGCCATGTTTTTGTTTGATATAGTACTTGTGATTGAATGGATCTGATCATTGAATACATTCAAGTTGCAATCTAGATCATATGTGGTTATTTTATGATTTAGGGTTCATGCTAGATGTTAAGTGCTGTGATGCATTTGGAATGATGGTAAGTAGCATTAAGGTTATTGTATTTGAATGATAAATGTATGACTGATGATAATGGTGAAACGACTGTTGATGATTAGGGTTTTCAGTGTGTAAGATTAATTGTTACAGTAACGACAAAAAGTCCCACCCGACGAAACCCCATTGACGACGAAACTCTGTAGAGTTTCGTCACATATGATGCCGACGAAACATGTAGGGTTTTGTCATACTTCCATGCCAATGAAACTTGAGAGGTTTCGTCATCTTGAGGTTTCGTCGCCTAGAGTTTCGCCGCCCAGAGTATGAGTCATAGCAGACTGTGTTTAACTTGTGTATGAAACCTGAATGCTCACTGATTGACTGTTTGTGGTGTGATCATGATTGAGGAATATGAGTTTGCATGCGAAACACAAATGTGAACAGTGGATTTATATGAACTAGAATAACTGTTAAGTGTTATGTGATAGGGTTGCCTGAGTACGCATTTATGATCATGACTTATATGCGAACAATCTGGATGTCAACTGATTATATATGTATGATTACTATAGGCTTTGACTGAATTATTTGTGAACAAGTAGTTAACCATACCGAGCAAACCGAGGTGAGTTCACACTTTTATAAGGCATGGGATTCCCGGTGGGTTGGGAATGGGTTAAGAAGCTAAAACAAAACCTACATATTCACCTCTAACAGAATATGTACCTCTGTCCTCGGTTGGGAAGGACGACAACATTTAACCTACGTATTCTCCTTATAAAGATTACGTACCTCCGTCCTCGGTTGGGAAGGACGACAACATATAACTTACTAGACAAAACTCTATCATGAAGTCCCTCATTTTTATATCGACTTAATCACCGGGCCAATTGTGAGCGGGTCATTAGTTAATAGCGCTATTAGGTTTGACAAGCCTCACACCATGCCGGTAGGACGGGCGTGTACTAATGGATCTGGGCACTTAGTCAATGATGATAGACATTGACATAGTGCACAACTTTCTCAGTCAGTTGTCGATATGGTAACGGTCTAGTGGTTAACATGGGGTAGCCCCCACTGGTTATGGTTTGGGAAACAAGGAATTGATTAACTACTGGTTTTCGAATGAACATATGGTTTTTGAAACAACTTTAAACTGGACAACCAACTGTGAACTCGCTCAACTTTGTTGTTGAGTCGTTGTTACATACCTTGCAGGTCGATAGGTACTTAGTAGGAGCTTGCATGGGAGGTGTCGTTATGGAGCATGGACATTGAGTGTTCATGATGAACTTAAACACTTTTAACTTATGATTTGGGTTTTGACCTATTTGCTTCCGCTGATCACTTAGACTTGTTAAACTGTTTTTGAACACCAATTATATTGTGTGATTGTACTTTTATTTACTTTACTATATTGTTCAATATGATTGGTGGCTTGATCCTGGTCAATCACGCCTCCTGTGGTGATACTCCGCTTGTGGAATTTGGGGGTGTGACAATAACTAGCTTGGAAATGTTAAAACAGTGCTTCTAGTGTAAATTTGATGTTTCGGGTAGTGTCCGGTTGTTCGGTTGGATACTGGTTCGTTAAAGTGATATATTATACAGTTTAGTGTTCTTTATGTACCCTTTTGTGACACTTTCAATTCCCGACACTTAGGAAAGCATTCAGGATCATTTAAGCATATTTTTGCATGAAATTAGATTGTTAAAATGCTGATTTTTGCTGAATTTAGCAAAATTCAGCACTTTGGGTGAGTTTTAGGCACTTTCCGGCACTTAAACTATCACTTAGAAAGGCAGTTTTGGGATCCTTACTTTCCTACACACTATACTAGTGTAGTACTTAGTTTCTGGCTCATTTCGTACCTCAATGCACTGTCTATCTATGTGCTGAATTCTGTCAGCACTTTCCTGATTTATCAGATAACTGCGCTAACTACACTTAATGCATCATTTAAGGCAAGGCAACTTTCATGCAGTAATGATATGACATTAAACAATATGTGGTGCACATACATGTATTAAGCAGGAATCAGAAAGTAGTTAATTGCAATTTAGCACAGTCATTAAGCACTAATCATGATTAATTAATTGTACGGATACCTGGATTTTTGACAGTTGTCACATTCTCCCACTGTTAAGAAAATTTCGTCCTCGAAATTTATACTACCTTAACTCCTTAGGGTTACGTCATGCTCGTATGGATATGAATAGCATCATAGTAACTAATCAGAATACCGAATCAAAACCTATTGAATCAGGTGAATCCAAGGACATACGAGTTGTCCTATACTAAGAATCCAATGGTTAAAAGGTATGTCTCTCAGCATCTGGCTTCAAGGGATACGAGTTGTATAGGTGTGACATCTGGTGTCAGTTACAATCACAGGGGTCCAATAAGGGAGAAGTTCTGACCAATGGAATTTCAACAGATCATTTACAATACGCAAATGAATTTTAGAAACGATAACATCAGCTATACGAACTCAAAATCAGCAAGCTCAAATGCAACAACAACATGAAAATGATCCGCCAACTTTTGAACAAATCAATGAATAAAACTGGCGTGTTGACAGTATTGAGTCACAAGAATACACCAAAATGAACTACAGTCGAAATTGGTGTACCATAGTCTTAATTCAAAGTCGCACTAAGAATGTTCAAAAGACAAGTTGAGCAAAAATATGGGTAGTTGCGTGTGAAACGGTGGACCATGACTTGCACAAGCTACAAGTTTGTAATGATACCACGAGGTGTCGTAATTTACATAATTCAATAATAGCGGTGACCGAGCAAGTTCACCGTTGTTTAAAATCAAATGAAAGTGTAAGGAAACAATCTGAGGATTTGATTTACACAATGTCATAGAGTTTTGAATTGAATACGGAACATCAAAGGACTACTGGTTTCGATTGAATGATGAAAAAGCGATAAACACTACATGTCTAAGTGATGATTGTTTTGTTTGCATGCACTGTGTGATAGTGGTTAATATATGTGCACATGTTATGATTGTTATATTACAGGCACACATGTCATCCTCAGAGAGTGGGTTGTCTGATGCCCACGACCCAATAGCTTTCATATCAGACGACAAGGTTATGCTCACGCCAGAGATATATACGTCGGACACTGAGAGTGATCCTGACATGCTGTCCGAGGACGAGGACGACTTCTAGCCGTTCACGCTACCAGACTTTGGCGATGATTTACCTATTGCTGATGGTTTCCCTGACGAGGATCCTTTTGACATTCCTGCTCCAGTCCATGATCACCTCATCATTGGTCACCCCGATGGTGAGCACATCATGGCTCTGATCCTCGATCCTGTTCCTCTTGTGGTCATTTCTCCCGAGAATTGGCCTTTCGATGACTTGTTCGATAACGATGTCGATTTGTTTGTAGACGGTCCCCCAGTTGACGCCCTGGACGATGGGGAGATTGATGAGGATGTTGTAGCTGTCCCACCTCCTATTGTTCCTGTCATTGAGATATCTTCCGATTCCAGTCTGCATTCGGTTTCAGACTCCTTTGAGTATGTGACTTCTTCAGCTTTATGAGCAACTAGACTGCGGCTCTATGCTACCGATTCTGACGACGACACCGCTATGTCTGCTGCACCATCTCCTGCTTGTGAACCTATGCCTCCACACGACCCCTAGCATGTCCCTGAGCCGGACCTTATTCATTTTGGTCAGCCTGATGTTGCACCTATTGACCCTGAGTTGTTTCCTGATCCGGATCATGTCCCATTTGGATTAGCAGATATTCCACCTCTTATTCCAGACCCAGTACCCGCACCTGTTGATCTTCCTTTTGCTGAGCCATTTATTCCCCCACCCGCACCCGCTGATGTTGCTCCTCTCCCTCCTGTAGAGTCTGATGTTCACCGCACTGATTTACCGATTGTTTTCTTTCAGGACATTCCTGCACCGTGACCAGGGGAGGGTACTTCGGGCCAGCACCTGGGTTACGATCCTTTTGCTTCAGCAACTTTTCCTCATATTTCTCAAACTGCACCATTTACTCCCTTCACATCTACACCGCTTGACGAGCCATTCCGATGGTTCCCGCCATACTCTATGCCCATTTCCGACCCCTACCATCCCTCACATTTTGTTGGCTACACACGGGATGAGTTACTTTTATCTTTACAGTTGCAGTTTGAGGTATTGAGTAGCAGAGTTTTGGAGCTCGAGCTGACTCCACGTCCCCCACCTTGTCCCTGTCAGTCTACTTTTGTTCCTCCACATTCATCGTCATCCCCTTTTGTACATCCATCTGCTGCTCCTACACCCATTCAGGGTTTTGATGCTCGTTTCCTTACTGTCGAGCAGCAGATCAGTTACTTGTTTCGTCATGTCTACGAGCTCGAGGAGGAGCTCACACATGTTTGTAGTTTGCTTTTCTTCCCTCCTCCTCCTTCACCATCAGCACAGTAGGTTTTTGGTTTTATGCAGATTGCATTAATTTTGGTGAGAGCACCACTATTGAGCCGAGATTGTGAAGACTTTTGAAGACCACTTTTGACCATGTGAGTTTTGTATATTGACAGACTTATTGGACAAGGGTAGTGCACCCTATGTCCCCTTTGATATGATACACTTTGTAAACAATGTAACTGTGATCGGTAATTAATGAAAGCTCAATCGTCATGTTCTCACTAAACACTTTGTTGATTTACATGTTTGTGCTATGACTATGTTGTTGCTTGATTGCTTGCTATGATGATTGCTTATGTGAATATACGTACATACGACCTTTAGACAACTATTTACTTATTTAACGAATAAGACCTGACCTATCCGATCTTCTTCTTAGAAGAAGGATGCCGCCATGAAGGAACACCGATACCAACAACCCTCTGCCGAAGACAGAGGCAGAATTGCAACAGCGCATCTCACAGGTCATCGCACAGCACGAGGCCCTTCGCTCCGAACACAACTGGGGTACCTCAGGGAATAACCCACCCATGGGTAATGTTTAGTTATCTAAGACACATTACAATACGTTTGGACATTTCCAAGTGAGCCTTGCTAATGCTTTCTGTGAACGATGTTGCTTGTGTACAGGCTGTACCTATAAGCAGTTTTTGGACTGCAAGCCCCTGAATTTCGATGGCACTGGGGGTGCCGTAGCCTTCGTGCACTGTGTTGAAAAGACGGATTCTGTTTTAAGGATGAGTAAATGTGCACCAGAGCATCAAGTCACGTACATTTCTGGACTGTTTCTAGATGGGGCTCTGTCATGGTGGAACCTTCAGGTTCAGACGTTGGGTGAGGTTGTTGCGTATGCTTTGACATAGAATGAGCTGAAAGAGTTGATACGTAAGAAGTCTTGTTCTAGGGCAGAAATCCAGAAGTTGGAAATTGAATTCTGGAACTTGAAAATGGAAGGTCCAAAAATAGCTGAGTATGTGCAGAGATTTCATGACTTGTCAAGAGTGGTTCCTTATTTGGTGGTGCCAGAGTTTAAGAGGACCGAACGCTTCATCTGGGGATTGGCACCTCAGATTCTAAGCATTATGACAACATCTAAGCCTCCAACGATTACCGAGGCTATTGTTAGGTCCTATAGGTTTATGGATTAGTAGATTAATTGCTTAATGGATCAAGTTATAGAAGTGGGGGTATTAGAGTGGGCTTAGGATAATGGGCCTAGGGTTTAGGGGGAAACCCTCCCTATAAATAGAAGAAAGAAATGGGGAGCATGGGTTGGTTCCTTGTTTTAGAAACTTGTATTAGACAAGCTCCTTGTATGCAAGTTTAAGCATTAAATCATATGAATATTCAAATCTTCGTAGTGTTCTTGATTATTTCTTGAAGATCATCAAGTTTGGATTCCGCCCATCCTTGGTGATTGTTTGATCCGTATTTTCGGGACTTACAATTGGTATCAGAGCCATCTAGATATCAAATTCAAGAAATTCTGCATTTTTGGTTGAAGATCTTCATCGGGTTCTTCACGTTCTTCATCGTGTTCTTCAAAAAATCTTCATGTTTTGGTTGATGATCTTCTGTTAGAAAGTGTTTAAGTACTCACAATCTTATCCGACATCATCATTTCGGATTGCATTCATCTGTCAACCTCCACGTTTCATCATCATCATCAAAAGTCAACATCATCATTATCTCATCATCCTATATCATCTTTTCAAAATCACCATCTCATATAATCACGTCATCATCATATTCCATCCGAAATCACCCGACATCATACAAATTTCATCCGGAATCATATTGTTTAATCCGAAATCATCCGGGATCGTCATTTCGGACATTCAACAATCTTCATCTGATTTCATCCGAAAGCATCAATTCTTCATCCGCAATCATCCGTCATCAATAGTTATCATCCGAGATACTTCAACTTCACATCCGAGACACGTCCGATACCATCCGGAATCGTTTCATCTTCATCATCATTCATCCATCCCGTTCATCTCCTTTGTCTTCTCCGAACACCACCGAACAACCTGCAACTCCGTCGTTCTTCACCATCTTCGGTAACCTGAAACTGCACTCCGGTGACCCTCGACACCATCATCTTCTTCGGCAACCCTCAACACCATCTTCTCCGGCGCCGTCTTCGACCACCACAAACACCACCGTACAGTCACCTCCGCTCTCCTCTGTTCTTCATCTTCCAATCGTTAATCATCTCCCGGCCCGTCACCGTGTTTCCGTTCATCTCCGACCAACACCATCACCATCTTCTTCTCCGCCGTTCATCTTCTCCGTCACACTACACCATAACCACCACCTTCTCCGATCACCTTCGTACGGACCTCCGAACTTTGTTACGGGCGGCTCTGTTTAAAAATTAGGGTTTAACGAAGACGGATAGTACAGTTATTTTGAATTTATTTTAAGTTTCTTTTTAATAATAAAATAATAATATTATAATATTAATCATAACATAATCATTACTTAATCTTTAATATTTATTAAAATATAATATATAATATAGTAAAGGTTAAAAATTATTATTTTTTAAAAAATAAAAAAGGAGGTTATAAAAAAGGGGTTTATTATTAATTAAAAAGGTTTTTGTTTCGTTTGGGGTAAAAGTTTTGACAGGTTTTGAGATACGGTACACAAAGCGGGATCATTCGATTGCAAACTGTTCGAAGATGTCTACAGCCCAAACTCAGTACTCAAACATTGTTTTCAGCCCAATATGCAATCCAAACCCGAATGCAAATCTGAACATAGTCTTCAGCCCAATATGTAATCCAAAGCCGAATGCAAATCCGAACATTGTCTTCAGCCCAATTATCCAAACTTCCGTTAACAGCACTACACCCCAGACATAAAATCAAAACCAAAACCCGAACCAGAACGTGATGGATAATGCTGACGATTCGCGGTTTGAAATCATTATTTCTGAAGATGGAGCTGGAAGGTTGCGGGATCGAGTGAAAGAAAAGCTAAATGAGTTTATAGGAGAATACAATGTTGATCCTGTCGTGGAATTTGTGATGCGCTCGCTTAAAAGAGGGGGACGAAAAGAGGAAGTAAGGAATTGGATGAATACTTTTTTGGGTAATGATACAGACTCCTTTGTTTCTTGGTTGTGGGATCATTTACAATCAAACCAAGATCTATACGCACAGTCAAAAGAATCTCATCCCGATGAAGTGGCAAAACAGAAACCTCAAGCCCAGCAAGCTGCAGTCAATAGTCCAGCACCCCAAGCCCAAGCCCAAACTCAGCAAGATAAACCAAGATCGCTCATTGACACTGTCAACTATCTGTTGTGTACTGAACCTTGCAGGAATAGGGTTGCACAACTTAGGGCACTCAATTCTAAAATGATGGATGATTACAACAGTGTCACGGTGAAGTACATCAGTCTTCGAGAGAACAATAAAATTCTCTATAAAAAGATTGACACACTTAAGAAGGATATAGCTCAGCTTCATAGAGACGTGAATCAACAACAATGTTGGGTTCACGACTATAAACACAGACTCACAGTAAAAACCTTGGAATGCGACTCTGTGAAAGCTGAGTTGGAACTTCTTACTGGGAAGTACAAACAAAACGAGTTGAACATAAAGAAGTTTGATACTTCAAGTGACACTGTTCGTAATCTATGCAATGTGCAGCGGGCATTCAAAGACAACAAGGGTAAGGGTTTGGGCTACAAACAGGTTCCACCACCATATAATCATAACTACTCAAGAATGCCTACTACTGAGCAAGAACAAGATGATCCCGACGTGATAGTGAGAAACAAGGCACGATTGGCAGTTCAAGGTTTGAACAAGTTGAATGTCCGGATCATGGAGAGATGCACGCATAAATGGCACATCTAAAGGCAATTCATATTTTCGTATGATGAGAAAGAAGTTCGAAATGCGCTCGTTGGGAGAAGTGAAAATGTTTCTGGGCTTGCAAATTCGTCAAAACAGGGATATAAAGTGTACATCAGCTGGATGCTAATTCTTGGGGGACAGTCTCATCTCATGGCAGTGTAAGAAGCAACAGCTCACTTTTGGAGCGGAAGCAAAGTGTGTTGCAGCATCTGCTGCCTGCTGCTCTCAGGTCCTTTGGATACAACACCAGCTCAAGGATTTCGGTTTGACTTATCTAAACTCTACTACTTATTTTGATAATGATGCCGTCATCTAGATTATCAAAAACCCAGTCTTTTACTCTAAAACCCAGCACATTGATATCAAGGTGCACTTTATTTGAGATTGCTATGACAGAGGATTGTTTAAACTTAAACAGATCCACACTGATGCTAATTCAGCGGATCTTTTTACAAAACCTGTCAGCATCTCGAGATTCAATGTGCTTGTGGATCTTTTGAAAATGATGCGTTTTCACCGACTGAGCGACAAAAAAAAAACAGTGTTTTTATACTAAGGTAAATAAATAAGTAAATTTGCGCATAAAGTGTGATGCATAAATTTAGGGGGGAAAGGGACATATATGTACATATGCATAGTTTGAGGGGGAGAAAAGGTTGCTGGGAAATGAAATGAGTTTTCGTGCTAAAGAACTTGATTAACACATGTAAGGTTTTGAAGCTGAACAGGCTAGGATCCACTGCGATGTGTTGATAGGTCTAACGCTCGAAAAGCAAAAAGAGGCAAAGTGATACAAACATAATGGAATGGACATCTCGTGGTTAACAGACCAATGGTGTATGATTTCATGGTCTTAAATCCTGTGTTGATAGATAGCCAATGTCTGAGGTTTCGGGTCTTTATGCTGATGAATCATCCGGGATATCAGGGTTGTCCCTCTGTTGCATCCTGATTATATGCAGACCTGGGCACAGTCAGGATATCTTGCAAAAGAGCCACAAAAGGGCCAAAACCTTAAACGGAAGAAAATCTCATAAAAAGAGAACTCTGTGTGCTATCAAAGCCAAATCCATATCGTTAAAGGTATATGTCTCGCCTTGTCAGAACTTCTCTGGTCTCTCTTCTGTACGGAAGTACTGACCTGTTCACCAGGAAGTCTGGCGTTGAAATATCAAAAAGGATGATCTCAGTATACTCACCTGCTACGATGAACTGTTGTGCTTACCTTGATCGTGGGGGTATGCCTTGGAATGGGACACACGGATGTTACAGTATAATTATACCTAAAGTGTATCACAAAGCTAAAAGTTTAATATTGAGTGTTAGATTTAAGAGGATAAGCATATTAACAATCGCGTGGACCAGTCCAAGTAAGCGAAGAGCTGAAAAATGTTCCTTAATCGGTTCGAAAACGATTTTGATCCCATGGCAGGTTCTCCCTATATTACTCCTCCATTAGTTTTCTATTATTAATTTGTTTTGTTTTGATTATTTCTATGCTCAAAAAGGTTGCTCGGTTGGTTGGATCGTTGATTTTGAAAAAAGATGTTTTCTGTCTTGAAGAAGCAAATCTTTAAAGTAATAGTCTGGCCCACTGTTTTGGATTGGGGCCCACTGTCGTGGATAAAGTGAATCAGATCCGGCCCATTGCTCTCAAATATAATTCGGACCATTGTTCCGAGTTGGGGCTTGGCCCTTTGATCTCAGGCCCAATCCAAAACACTATTAATCGGCAATCATTCTCTCTTTCAAGTCACGTTTCGGACTAATCTCATCTTCTAATCATCACGAATTCTCTCATTATATTTTGGACCACTTGTTCGAATTTCAAAGTTTGCAGGTTTATATACCTTTCGAACCAAAGGCATTTGAGTGCCACAGTTGCAGAAGAACATGACGAGCAACTCATGAATGTTGCTGCTGAAGTTGAGATAGAAATCAATGTTCTTAGTCCAGACTCTGATGAAGAAGAATCCAGTTCCGACAGTAAAGTGTAAGTGATTGCGTCTGAAAAAGGTTGAGGAAGCCATTGGAGAACCGTATCTGATAACTGCTAAAAGTTTGGTGGCCCTACTGAAGACACTGCAGAGTAGTGTCGGAAACCCTCCATCCGTATCTATTTCTGAGATTGAAGATAATTCGACAAATGATGCTGAACAAGCATCAAACAAAAACGAAGTACCGAAACAGCTCCTGATTTTCATTCTACTGGCCCAAGCACAGAACCATAGCCTACTATGCCCACCGATTCACAAGTCACTGCTGCTACTCAAGAAACAAGCTCGCAAGATCTCGATTTTGATTTAAAATTTGATTTCGATCTTGATCTGCCTGAAACAACTCATTTGCAACTAGAAAGCTCAAGCGGCATCAGGTTCAATGTAGGAAGTTCCAGTGGTGCTGATTTCTCTGAGCATGATGAAGCAGTCATGCGCTTTGCAGCCAACAAAATGAAATATACTGACGAAAGAGATAGTTATGATGATACGGCTGCT
Source organism: Helianthus tuberosus (assembly GCA_030545235.1). Classification (NCBI taxonomy): domain Eukaryota; kingdom Viridiplantae; phylum Streptophyta; class Magnoliopsida; order Asterales; family Asteraceae; genus Helianthus; species Helianthus tuberosus. Next base: position 92,501 of record JARYGA010041953.1, read on the forward strand.
GATATAGCGAAGCTGCAAAGAAGAGTTATTGTGTTGGAACAAGAGGCTGCCCTGAAAGAATTTCAGATCTCATCTTTGCAAGCTCAAATATCAAGCAAAGATCAGACGATCGAGCAACTATAAAACGATGCGGGTATGCTGATGTCTGTTGAAAGATAAGCTGGAAAAGAAGTTCAAGATCATAATTAAGAATCAGTTGTTTGCTAATCCAGCTCCGTTACCTGGTGGTCGTCCTAACGGATTCAGCAACTAATCCAGTAAACCTAGGGGGAGATTGTTAGGTCCTATAGGTTTATGGATTAGTAGATTAATTGCTTAATGGATCAAGTTCTAGAAGTGGGGGTATTAGAGTGGGCTTAGGGATAATGGGCCTAGGGTTTAGGGGGAAACCCTCCCTATAAATAGAAGAAAGAAATGGGGAGCATGGGTTGGTCACTTGTTTTAGAAACTTGTATTAGACAAGCTCCTTGTATGCAAGTTTAAGCATTGAATCATATGAATATTCAAATCTTCGTAGTGTTCTTGATTATTTCTTGAAGATCATCAAGTTTGGATTCCGCCCATCCTTGGTGATTGTTTGATATCGTTGTTTGATCCGTATTTTCGGGACTTATAGCTATCGACTTAAGTGTGGCGCTCACTGAAGAAACGATCAGGTTGGGCAAGTTCTCGATTTCTGAGACAAAGAAGAAAGAAACTCATGTAGAGTCGTCTGGGGAAAACAAAAGGAAGTTCACTAACTTCAAGAAGGGCACTCAAGTGAGCAACAACAACAATGCTAACAAGCGCAGGGATACCAGCCAGCCAGCCAGCCGAGGTTAGGACTGGCGCTGTAAATACTGAACCCAAAAGAAAAGGGTACATGGGAACTCTGCCCAACTGTGATATCTGTCAGCACCATCACACCGGACGGTGTAGGTATGGAAGATGCGAGAACTGTGGCAAAGTGGGGCATGCTAGGGAGGCATGCTGGTATGGTGCTGGACGAAGGAATGGGGGATCTAATGGTAATGGTAATGGAAATGGAAACCGTAGTGGTAATGGGAATCAGACTGGGAATCGAAATCAAGGAGGAAATGGTAATTTTCGTGGAAACGGGAATCGTGGTGGTTTTGGAAATCAAGCTGGTAACGGAAATCGAGGTGGAAACAATAACAACAACAATCAGGGTGGAAACGGAAATGACAATGGACGCGGTCAAGGTTGCTTTGGTTGTGGTGAAATGGGGCATTTTAAGCGAGATTGCCCAAAGAATATTAAGGCGCGTGGAAGAGTGTTTAACATTGGAGCTAGGGAAGCACGCCAGGATCCGAACGTGGTTACTGGTACGTTCCCAATTAATCAACATTTTGCATCTGTGCTGTTTGATACTGGTGCCGAATATAGCTTTATATCTGTAGAATTTAAGAATATACTTGGTTTAGTAGCAAGTAAGTTAGACGTCCCGTACTCGATAGAACTGGCTAATGGAAAGCTAGTAGAAGCTAATGAAGTGATTAGAGGTTGTGTTATAGAGCTTGGAGAGCGTGAGTTTACGATAGACCTTCTGCCAGTTGACTTGGGAAGCTTCGACGTCGTAGTTGGGATGGATTGGTTGTCTAACAATCGTACGGATATCGTGTGCCATGAGAAGATTATTCACATTCCGATGGATTCATTGCCTTCTTAGCTCATGTTGAGGACAAGAATGCCGAAGAGCCGAAGCTCGAAGATATCCCTGTGGTAAGGGAGTATTCTGAAATCTTCCCCGAAGACTTGCCAGGATTACCGCCTCAACGAAAAGTCGAATTCCACATTGACCTGGTTCCAGGCACCACGCTTGTAGCCAAGGCACCTTATCAACTTGCGCCTTCAGATATGCAAGAGTTATCCATGCAGCTTCAGGAGTTACTAGATAAGGGATTCATTAGGTCGAGCTTCTCGCCTTGGGGAGCTCCAGTGTTGTTCATCAAAAAGAAGGATGGTAGCTTTCGAATGTGTATCGACTACTGGGAGCTTACAAGTTAACCATCATGAATCAGTATCCCTTGCCGAGGATTGATGATTTATTCGACCAACTTCAGGGATCAAGCTACTATTCCAAGATTGACCTTCGATCAGGTTATCATCAGCTACGAATTCAAGAGGAAAGTATACCGAACACTTCCTTCAGAACTAGTTACGGACATTACGAGTTTCTAGTAATGCCGTTTGGGTTGACAAATGCGCCGGCAGTATTTATGGATTTGATGAATCGGGTTTGCAAGCCATATCTAGATAAATTTGTGATCGTATTTATTGATGATATTTTGATTTATTCACGGACGAAGGAAGATCATGAGCGACACCTCAGAGCCATTCTAGAGCTGCTAAAGATGGAGAAGCTCTATGCTAAGTTTTCAAAGTGCTAGTTTTGGATACGTGATGTACAGTTCTTTGGTCATGTGGTAAACGAGAATGGTATTCATGTGGATCCCATCAAAATTGAGGCAATCAAGAACTGGGAAACTACGAAGACACCGACCGAGATCCGATAGTTTCTGGGTTTTGCAGGTTATTATCGCAGGTTCATTGAGAATTTCTCCTAGATAGCTCAACCGCTGACCTCCCTCACTCAGAAGGAAAAGAAGTATGAATGGGGAGATAAACAAGAACAAGCCTTTCAGCTGCTCATGAATAAGCAATGCGATGCACCTATACTATCCCTACCCGAAGGCACCGACGACTTCGTGGTCTATTGTGACGCCTCGCGTTAGGGATTGGGTTGCGTGCTCATGCAACGCCAGAAGGTTATCGCTTATGCTTCTCACCAACTGAAGGTCCATGAGAAAAACTATACCACGCATGATTTAGAGCTAGGCGCAGTGGTATTTTCATTGAAGATCTGGCGACATTATCTGTATGGTACTCGATGTACTATTTTTACGGATCACAAGAGCCTTCAGCACATATTTGATCAGAAAGAGCTTAACATGAGACAACGATGATAGGTTGAGTTGCTAGATGATTATGACTGCGAAATCAAGTATCATCCTAGAAAGGAGAATGTGGTAGTGGATGCCTTAAGTCGGAAGGAAAGAATTAAGCCCATAAGGGTTCGGGCTTTAGAGATGATTATTCAGACGGACCTCACTTCTCGTATTCGTGCTGCACAAAGAGAAGCTCTTAAGAAAGAGAACATTAAGGCTGAATATCTCCGAGGAATGGAGAAAAAGTTGGAGCCTAACGAGGAAGGAACCTTGTATTTTATGGGATGTATTTGGGTTCCGCTTTTTGGTGGTATTAGAGAAGTTATTTTCGATGAAGCTCATAAGTCGAGGTACTCGATCCATCCAGGATCGGACAAGATGTACCAAGATCTGAAAGATTACTATTGGTGGCCAAGACTTAAGAGTGATGTTGCCCTCTACGTTGGAAAGTGCCTAACTTGTGCCAAGGTAAAGGCCGAGTATCAAAAACCCTCAGGTCTTCTGCAACAGCCAGAAATACCCATGTGGAAGTGGGAACAGATCTCTATGGACTTCATAACAAACTTACCCAGGACTCCCAGAGGACATGATACGATTTGGGTAATCGTAGATCGGTTGACGAAGTCTGGGCACTTCATACCGATTCGAGAAAAGGATAACACTGGTAAGCTAGCTAAGCTTTACCTCAAGGAAATAGTAACGCGTCATGGAGTGCCTATCTCGATAGTATCTGATAGAGATGGACGGTTTGTATCAAGGATTTGGCAATCCTTCCAAGAAGCTTTTGGTTCTCAGTTGAATCTGAGTACAACCTTTCATCCACAGATAGACGGACAGAGCGAAAGGACTATTCAGACGTTAGAAGATATACTCCGTGCTTGTGTAATGGATTTAGGTGGCAGTTGGGATACTCATCTACCTTTGGTTGAGTTTTCCTATAACAACAGCTACCATACAAGCATCCAAGCTGCACCATTCGAGGCTCTCTACGGACGTAAATGCCACTCACCGTTATGTTGGGCAGATGCTGGTGATAGGCAGATGGTTGATCCCGAAATGGTCCAAGAAACAACTGATAAGATCATGCAGATCAGAGAGCGCATAAAGGCGGCTCGTGATCGACAGAAGAGTTACGCGGATCAAAGACAAAATCCCTTGGATTTTGAAGTGGGTGACATGGTTTTGTTAAAAGTCTCACCTTGGAAAGGTGTAGCACGCTTTGGGAAGCATGGTAAGTTAAACCCACGTTATATCGGGCCATTCAGAATATTGGAAAGGGTTGGTACCGTAGCATACAAGTTGGAGCTACCAGAGGAACTACATGGTGTTCATGATACATTTCATGTATCAAACTTGAAGAAAAGTCCAACTTAAGAGACAGTTGTCATCCCTGCGGATGAAGTGCATATAGACGATACACTCCACTTCACTGAAGAACCCGTTGAGGTCACAGACAGGAAAGTTAACAAGACTCGGAGGAGTAGTGTTAAGCTTGTGAAGGTTCGATGGATTGCACGTCACGACCCAGAGTTTACTGGGGAGCGTGAAGACCGTATGAAATCAAAATATCCACATTTGTTCCCTAACTCCCCTGCAACTAATGTCGCAGCTTAAAATTTCGGGATGAAATTTTCTTAACAGGGGGAGAATGTGACAATTGTCAAAATTTCATGTATCCGTACAATACTTAAACAGTAATTAGTGCCTTAATGACTGTGTTGATTTAAATTAATGACATGAATGCTTTCTGATTATCGTCATAATACATACATGTGCATCACATATTGCATGATGTCATATCATTATTGCATGCAACACTTTATGATTCAAATGACGCACGAAACGAAGTTAGCACAGTTATCAGACAAATCAGAAAATGCTGACGGAGTTCAGTACTTAGACAGACATGGTATTGAGACACAAAATGGGCCAGAAACCAAGAGTTACACTAGTATAGTGTGTAGGAAAGTAAGGATCACAAAACTGCCTTCCTAGTGATACTTTAAGTGCCGGAAATTGCCTAAAACTCACATAAACTGCAGAATTCTGCAGAATTCAGCAAAAATCAGCATTTAAGCAACTTAATATTATGCCGAAATATGGGTAAATGGTCCAGAATGCTTTCCTAAGTGTCGGGAATCAAAACTGTCACAAAAGGTAACATAAAGCACACTAAACTGCATAGTTTAGCACCTTAACTGTGACAACTGTCAAAAATCCAGGTATCCATACAATTAATTTTCCTTGATTAGTGCTTAATGACTGTGCTGAAATTACAATTAACTGCATTCTGATTACTGCCATACACAAAACATGTGCATCATACATTGTTAAATGTCATACCAATATTGCATGAAAGCTATATTGCCTCAAATGATGCATCAAGTACAGTTAGCACAGTTATCTGGTAAATCAGGAATATGCTGATAGAACTCAGCACATAGAAAGACAGTGCAATGAGACACAGAACGAGCCAGAAACCAAGTACTACACTAGTATAGAGTGTAGGAAAGTAAGGATCCCAAAACTGCATTCCTAGTAATAGTTTAAGTGCATGAAAGTGCCTAAAACCCACACAAAGTGCTGAATTCAGCAAAATTCAGCATAAATCAGCATTTAAACACACTAATACTATGCAGAAACATGGTTAAATGGTCCTGAATACTTTCTTTAGTGTCGGGAATTAAAAGTGTCACAAAGAGTACATTAAGCACACTAAACTGTATAGTTTAGCACTATAATGAACTAGTATCTAACCAAACAACCGGACACTACTCGAAACATCAAAATTACACTAGAAGCATTGTTTTAACATTACCAAGCTAGTTATGATCCACGAACATCATAACACCTCCTAAAAATATCTAATAACTAACACATACAACTAACACTTGGATTTGAACTTGTAAGTAACTAGATGGTTAAAACCTATGCTAAGATCCCCCCACCTAGTTCACGGCCCAAGTGGCCCCCACAATGTGGATTTTATTTCAATATTAAATTAGATATGGTTCCCTCTTTTGTGGCATATTACACATAAGTTAAAGTGGTAAAATGGTTATAAGGAGAACATGTAAGGTTAAGAGCTCATTTCTCACACACACTAAACACACACTAAGCTCTCTCTCCCTGTCACACCCCGACCACGTGGAACATACAAAACGTGGCGGAAATGTCGGGGAGTGTTGTAACAGAATTAATTGTTTCAAATCCATGGCAATTGAAGTTTCGTTTTATTGATTAAAGGTGTTACAATGTCTTAACAAACAAAGAAATACAACATAATTAACTAGTCTTGCATCTTTTATTGTCACTAAAGCCCAAGTCTGCCTATGTGTATCTTGATCATCTTATGCAACAGCTCCTGAAAAACACATGTGAAAATAGGTACGTCAGCATAAAAATGCCGGTGAGATACATAGGTTTTGTGAAAATAGGCTTCATGACTTATGTTTGAGAAAATGTTTAGTCATGAACCTTGTTATTTGCTTTGTTTTGTAAATCATTTGAAAATCGATAAGATCAGATGATATGTATAAATAATGTATGGTTAAATGAATAACCATATAAAATGAGTTTGTATAAGATAAGTTGTTTATAAATCAATGTCTTGTGAAAAGTATGTTATTTGTATAAAATGTTCTATGTCTCAAACTGAAATGATTCAAATAACGCTACAATATGTAATACCATACAAACACTTATATATAGGAAGTACCAGCGGCGTATCCACCATGTTTGTATCATATTACACACGCATCGTTACTTAATCACTTAATCAAACCAAACCACCAAAGTAATGTTCATGTCTAATGTAAATCATGTAATGGATACAAACGGTTCAACAGTTACAAACGGTTCACATGGTTCAACGGTTACAAACGGTTCACATGGTTCAACGGTTACAAATGCAAACGGTTCACAGATATCAACGGATCACATAGTCAAATGATTACAACGGTTTAAAATGTAGTATAATGTGTTCATACGCTGGATAAGCATATGCAACAGAAAGGCAATGTAAAACAATGTACTAAGTAATGCACACAATGGGCACACCTAGCATGAAATGTAATGTAAAACGATGTACTAAGTAATGCACACAATGGGCACACCTAGCATAAAATGTATTGAAATCATGTACTATAATGTACTAATGAACATAGCAGTATATGATGTGAAAACAGGAAAGCATGAAAGTAACAAGTAGGCACATGTGTTCCACCCCAAAACAGTTTGGAAAACAGTAAAAGAGGGGTCTATGTACTCACTTGAGATTGCTCAGTAGTTCTGGAGTGACAACTAAACAATGCTAGAGATCGCGGATATCAAACGGCACCTAGTATAGGTAACTATGTTAATAAGCCGGACCTAGATCGGAAGATTGGGTAGCATTAGGGTTTGTAAACCAAACGAGTGTAGAGACTCGTGTCATTTGGTTTAACAAAGCCTACATACTAAATGAAACTTAACCTGAGTGTCTACGACCCATTACGACCCGTTTAGGTAGCTTATGCTACTTTAACGCGTCGTTCGCGTGAAACGCGTTCGGACCGCCTAACTAGCCCTATGACAAGTGTTATATGCCTAAACATATTACATAATCAGTTATGTGACAAAGGTTTAGGTTACATATGCTTAATTACCAATTATACATGAAAAGGGTATTCTGGTAATTTACCTAAGGCATATAAACTACCTATCATACAACTACTTAAACGATGTGACCATAGGGTATAACCTCGGAAGGTTATTCCCTACCTACTATGGTCACCTAATGTGTTTGGTCGGATCCTAATGATCGACCAAACTGGGTCGGGTTCGAGGTATAAGCGATTCATCAGATCGCTTACCCTACGACCCTAGACAACGTGGTAATCAGTGGGCATAGTCCCAAGGGACTATGACCAACGTGATTACACTCACGTTGCGAAGTTCAAAAGAACTTCGCATTGACCATTACTGGTCAACGCTGAAAGTCAAACAAAGTTTGACTTTCTGACTCGAAAAGCAGTAAAATAAGGAAAAGAACGAAAGAATACTTACGAAGGGTCCCCGAATGCTAATCCCGATCCAAGAACTCAGGTATGAAACAATGGTTTCAACTTAGAGCTCTCAAAATCAGAATTCTAGTGGGTTTTGATGTTGTGTGGGTTGGGTATTTATAGGAATACCCGAACCGTTAGGATCGTTTGTCGAAAATCGTGCCTTAATCATGTCCGTACAAGTGTCGGAATGTTATGGTGCCTAAATTGTCACACCCCGACCGCGTAAAACAACAAATCGCGGCGGAAACATCGGGGCGTGTTGCAACAGAATTAATGTTTCATAACCATGGATATCAAAAGTGTTTCGTTTTATTAAACATTGAATAATTACATCGTCTGGAAATCTAAATATACAATTTAAACATAATCTATCATTGTTATTGAGTCACTAAGGCCTTGTCCAGTCCTATGTGAGCATGCATCTTATCAATCGATATCATTCAACAATACCTGAAACATATGTGAAAACGAGGTCAGCAAAGAAATGCTGGCGAGTACATAGGTTTTGTGAAAATAAGATTCATGACTTCTGTTTAAGAAAATGTTTAGTCATGAACCTTGTAATTTGCTTTGTCTTTGTAAATCATTTGAAAAATAATAAGTTTAGGTGATATGTATAAATAAGAGAATAATGCATGATTAAATGAATAACCATGTAAATGAGTTTGTATAAGATAAGTTGTTTGTAAATAAATGTCTTGTGAAAAGTATGTTACTTGTATAAAATGTTCTATGTCTCAAACTGAAATGATTCAAATAACGCTACAATATGTAATACCATACAAACACTTATATATATGAAGTACCAGCGGCGTATCCACCATGTTTGTATCATATTACACACGCATCGTTACTTAATCACTTAATCAAACCGAACCACCAAAGTAATGTTTATGTCCAATGTAAATCATGTAATGTACAACCAAAATGATATGTATGGCTAGTGAAATGCATCAACTAAACCATAGGTGAAACGCACAAAACAAAGTATTGAAGTAAAACTTGGTTTAAACCAATACTATGTTTCGTGTAAATGCATGATCAAATGTAAATCATGTACAAATGTTTACCCAAACGTTAAAACTTGTTCTTGTTCTTAACAAACCCTTACCAAAGGGTAAGTTAATATTTTATGGTCGATTCTCTAATAACATTCAAACCTTCTTGACGCGTTCCTCGCTCCGTCTCGCTCTCGCTCTCGTTCTTAACAAACCCTTACCAAAGGATAAGTTAATAATTACAGATTCAGTCGCTACCCACAACCCCCACACATAACAATGGGTGCAGTAAATAACGGGATTTGTCAGATCCTATGGTACCATAACCTAATACTGGTCGGCTTGATCATTGCTAATGAATGTCATCGGTTATGTAAACTACAACCAACAAGTTTGTTCACTTTTTGAAATTGTTATTAGTTTTTGAAATCATTGTATTCGTTCTTGAAATCATTGTTAGCGTTCTTGAAATAATTGTTATTGTTCTTGAAACCACATTGTAATTGTTCTTGAAACCACATTGTAATTGTTCTTGAAACCATTGATAAAACATTTAGCACATATGAGTCACCCCAAAACAGTTGAAAACAGTAAAAGAGGGGAATAATGTACTCGCCTGTGAATGCTTAGAGGTCTTGAACAACAACCAAACAAAGCTAGAGGGAGCACGGAATCAGTCGGCAATCTAAAACTATACAAATAAACCGGACTTAAATCGGGAGATCGGATAGGATGAGGCTTGGTAAACCAAATGAGTGTTGGAACTCATATGATATGGTTTAACAACGCCTACATACTACAATGAACCCAAACCTAAGTGATTTCGACCCATCGCGACCCATTAAGGTAGCTTATGCTACTTTAACGCGTCGTGCGCGTGAAACGCGTTCTGACCGTCTAACTAGTCCTATGACAAGTGTTATATGCCTAAACATGTTACAAAATCAGTTATGTGACAAAAGTTTAGGTTACATATGCTTAATTACCAATTTTACATGAAAAGGGTATTCTGGTAATTTACCTAAGGCATATAAACTACCTATCATACAACTACTTAAACGAAGCGACCATAGGGTATAACCTCGGAAGGTTATTCCCTACCTACTATGGTCACCTAATGTATTTGGTCGGATCCTAATGATCGACCAAATGGGTCGGGTTCGAGGTATAAGCGATTTATTAGATCGCTTACCCTACGACCCTAGACAACGTGGTAATCAGTAGGCATAGTCCCAAGGGACTATAACCAACGTGATTACACTCACGTTGCGAAGTTCAAACGAACTTCGCATTGACCATAACTGGTCAATGTAGAAAGTCAAACAAAGTTTGACTTTCAGACTCGAAAGACTCGAAAAGCAATAAAAGAACGAAAGAATACTTACGAAGGGTCCCCGAATGCTAATCTCGATCCAAGAATCTCAGGTATGAAACAATGGTTTCAACTTAGAGTTCCTAAGATCAAGATTCTAGTTATTTTAGCAATGGGGGTGAATGGGTATTTATAGGAATACCCGAACCGTTAGGATCGTTTCTAGGAAAACGTGATGCGATCTTGGCCATACACTTAGCACACATGGTATTGTAATACCATGTGCCATCAAAACCAGCCCATAGTATTGTTAAAACATGTGCAAAATTGAATTTGGACCAGATTCAAAGTTTCTACACATAAAGTTTCAAAAATGGCAGATTTGGTCCCTGTAGTGTAATAAGGCCTTTTCCGACGTGTTTAAGGCCCGTTAACCCCATTTAAAAGCTCTAAAATGAAGTTAAAGTAAAGGGAACTTAAAATGTTCTCAAAAATATCTCGGATGTCGGTTCGTTTAGCCGTACGGTTGCGTTGTTCGGCTAATTACGACGGAATGCGCACAAGCGCGAAAAACGATCCAAATGACGTGACGAATGGATTTTTCTTATGGCGAACACTAAAATATAATGTAGTCATGCTTACATAAATTTTTTGATGTCCAGATGTATTCAGAACGTAAGTTATGCGCGAAAATGCAAACTTGTGCACTTTTTGACACTTTTAGTCCCTGAATGACACAAAAGTTTATTTTAGCATACCGAACACCTCAAAGCCTATTTATAAGCTATGTGAAGGGTATTTATGGTATGTTTAACTTATGGTCATGCTCCAGAATGTCTGTTACAGTTCGAATTGGCATACTTTCGCAGTTTGTCAAGTTTAGTCCCTGTAAGCGATTTAACTTGATTTTGCCATACCAAAGCCTTCAAAACTTATTTCTAAGTTATGTAAAGGTTATTTAAGGTATGTTAAGCCTATGTCACTATTCCGGAGTGTTTGTTGCATTAAACTGGTTATATTTACGCATCGGTGCGCGTATAACCTTCCAGAAAGCGATTTAGAGTTTGGAATTGAACAATAAATGATATGTGCAAATGATACACATATTTTTTTCAAATCCCAAGTATGAAATATAATATTTTATTGGTTCGGTATTTGTTTGATGGCCGTGGAGGCACAGGTGTTACAGTCTCCCCTACTTTAGGAAATTTCGTCCCGAAATTTATTTAGAGGAAACTTGTGAGAGCTTGGAAATATGAAGTTGAAAAGATCGAACAACATTGGTTAGGGTTCTTGAACTTCTAGTAACCTTAATAACATTATCTTTGCAATGTAAGAGGGACACTTATATACAAGTATATGAAGCGTCATTGGTGCGTCCACCGTACCTCCATTACATCGTTCTCATTTCGTTATTTTTGTCACTATCGGTTCTTACACATAATAAATCTTACTGGGTTCCTATGCACTAAATTTCATAATTATGTACGCGTCCATAATTAGACAATTCCTTGCACAGTTCACACAGTCTATTTTATAATGTGTAGGGTAAAACCAAATGAACAAACCTGTGATGAGTGTAACTAGACCGCCATAGAGTCATTTTAATTAAATCAATAAATGATCTAAATAGACTATCAAGAAGTCTGTTCAGCTACATCACTAGATGTCGTTCTTTAACCAAATTGTGAATCAATCTTTTAGACTAGACCACTCAAGGGTCTCTCATCGAATCATGGAATGGTACTATATAACCCAAGGGTCTTAACTACTACGTAGAAGCCCATAAGGATTTAAGGTAGTACTTTTTGAATATCCTACTATGAATCCCTCATATGAAGATATGAAAGATTCTATGAGGATTTGAAAAATCGTAACACACAAAATCATAGAGGAGAACACATAAACACATATCACATAACCACAAAATTGTTCGTTAATTTGTCTTGTAAATTGCGTACATGCATTTAAAGCACACTAGGAATCCATTCCGTGGATTTCATTTGGTACTTTAAACGTTATCAAGAATCCAACTATAAAGATAGAAAGATTCAAAAAGAAAATTCGATTTCGATTACTAGGAACCGAAGTGTTCGAATTAAGGTACATAAGGAATCCGATTAAGGACTCTGATTTGAACGATAATCATCCACAAGGATCTAATTGTAAAGATAAAAAGATCCCATATGAATTTTAGAAGTTGAAAATGTTTTGAAACCTTGCACTGGATGTGCTTAGGTCAAAACATGATGTAAAAATGTTTATGAAGTTGAGATGCTTGATATGTCAAGGCGACATATGAAGCAGAATTTTGAAGGTTAAGTCAATGTATGAGGAAAATATTTTTTGAAAACTATGCATGGGGTTCTTTTAAGAAAAAAAAATGTGTTTAACGTTTTTGAAACCTTATATATAATACTTTTTGAAATCATAAAGTAGGTGTATTAGGTAGATATATTTACAAAAATGTTTTAAAATCATGGGAGATGAATTTTGAAATTATGTATAAGGTTTTTGAAAGACATGAATGATACTTTTCGAAATCATGCACTTGATCAGAAAATGTATTGTGTTAATATTGTCTTCAGACTATATGAAATATTTTGAAATTAGAAAGGTTGGTTTTGATAACATGGCCAATGTTTTTGAAATAACATAGACAATGCATCTAGAAAAATTTGTTTTCAAACTATATGAAATGTTTTGAGATCATGAAGATTGTTTTGAAATACTGGTACTGTGTATGTTGAAAAATCAAAACGTAATGGGTATGAGATTTGAAAATACCCTTAGTTATCTAACCAAGGATTTAAAGGCACAGATGTGCGAAAAGCACGATTACTCATAATGTCACTTAATTTTCTGTACTTTGTTTCTTAGAGTGAAACGAGTACTTAAAATTTTTGAGGGAATCATGAGCAATCATTTGAAAGAGAGAAATCACAAGAGTAGTTTGTAAGGTACATAGTTCCTTGATGTAGGTATCATAGGAAAAGCCATACACACCTAGCAGGGGGTTGAGCTGGTTGGTTGGGGACTGCTTTACCATTGTGAGCGACCATGGCGAAGTTCTGAGAAGCCTTTTGCTTCTTTGGCTTCTTAGGGGATCGTTCATCCATGGTCTTTGATTCCTCGATTGGTTTATTGGCTGATGGTGTTGTCGCTTGACTAGGTCCTGCCTGTCTTGGTGACTCTTGAGTGGCTTCATCCTGGAGATGATACATGGCAGTAGCTAATTCAACAGTCTTCAGGACTACTTCGCCTATTCGCTGAGCGAATTTTGGCTGCTTGCTCAGATATCTGGGCGTCATCGTGATGAAGAGACATTCTTGAAGAAAAAGAAAGGCATAGGGAGAAACAGGTGAAAGATTATTGGACAATCAAAACAGAATGATAACGCATGAAGATTGCGATCATTTGTTTGTTACCTAAGGCAAACAAATGAGACGGTGACTGATCAAAGTAAATGGGTCAAAAATAATGTATCGCGAAGACATGCTCGCCTATAAGTGAACACTCATCCCAAGAATTCCCAGGTAAGCACAACTGGTCTCGCGTCTGATGAGATGTATACGAAGTGCTTGCCTAGACAGAAAACCCAGAATACAGGCATTCACCCTTCCAGTTTGCACATGTTCACATTATTTAAAACCCAAAACCTTGACGAAGTTTTGAAAACTCAAAGAGGTTCAAAACCATATAATAGAGAGTTCAAAACCTTACAATAGAGGGTTCAAAACCTAGTAATCAATCATCCTAGAACAGATGATTAGTTTTCAAAGAGGTTTTGAAATTTATGTTCTTGTTGTGGTCGTCGCCTAAGGATAGGTGACGGTATTGTTTTATGACTAAACGCAAGTAAACTCGCGTTAGGGTCCTAAGAAGGTTATAGACTAGGTCAAAGCATTACTAATTACTAATAACCTAATTCCCTATAACCATTGGCTCTGATACCATCTTTCTGTCACACCCCGACCGCGTAAAACAACAAATCGCGGCGGAAACATCGGGGCGTGTTGCAACAGAATTAATGTTTCATAACCATGGATATCAAAAGTGTTTCGTTTTATTAAACATTGAATAATTACATCGTCTGGAAATCTAAATATACAATTTAAACATAATCTATCATTGTTATTGAGTCACTAAGGCCTTGTCCAGTCCTATGTGAGCATGCATCTTATCAATCGATATCATTCAACAATACCTGAAACATATGTGAAAACGAGGTCAGCAAAGAAATGCTGGCGAGTACATAGGTTTTGTGAAAATAAGATTCATGACTTCTGTTTAAGAAAATGTTTAGTCATGAACCTTGTAATTTGCTTTGTCTTTGTAAATCATTTGAAAAATAATAAGTTTAGGTGATATGTATAAATAAGAGAATAATGCATGATTAAATGAATAACCATGTAAATGAGTTTGTATAAGATAAGTTGTTTGTAAATAAATGTCTTGTGAAAAGTATGTTACTTGTATAAAATGTTCTATGTCTCAAACTGAAATGATTCAAATAACGCTACAATATGTAATACCATACAAACACTTATATATATGAAGTACCAGCGGCGTATCCACCATGTTTGTATCATATTACACACGCATCGTTACTTAATCACTTAATCAAACCGAACCACCAAAGTAATGTTTATGTCCAATGTAAATCATGTAATGTACAACCAAAATGATATGTATGGCTAGTGAAATGCATCAACTAAACCATAGGTGAAACGCACAAAACAAAGTATTGAAGTAAAACTTGGTTTAAACCAATACTATGTTTCGTGTAAATGCATGATCAAATGTAAATCATGTACAAATGTTTACCCAAACGTTAAAACTTGTTCTTGTTCTTAACAAACCCTTACCAAAGGGTAAGTTAATATTTTATGGTCGATTCTCTAATAACATTCAAACCTTCTTGACGCGTTCCTCGCTCCGTCTCGCTCTCGCTCTCGTTCTTAACAAACCCTTACCAAAGGATAAGTTAATAATTACAGATTCAGTCGCTACCCACAACCCCCACACATAACAATGGGTGCAGTAAATAACGGGATTTGTCAGATCCTATGGTACCATAACCTAATACTGGTCGGCTTGATCATTGCTAATGAATGTCATCGGTTATGTAAACTACAACCAACAAGTTTGTTCACTTTTTGAAATTGTTATTAGTTTTTGAAATCATTGTATTCGTTCTTGAAATCATTGTTAGCGTTCTTGAAATAATTGTTATTGTTCTTGAAACCACATTGTAATTGTTCTTGAAACCACATTGTAATTGTTCTTGAAACCATTGATAAAACATTTAGCACATATGAGTCACCCCAAAACAGTTGAAAACAGTAAAAGAGGGGAATAATGTACTCGCCTGTGAATGCTTAGAGGTCTTGAACAACAACCAAACAAAGCTAGAGGGAGCACGGAATCAGTCGGCAATCTAAAACTATACAAATAAACCGGACTTAAATCGGGAGATCGGATAGGATGAGGCTTGGTAAACCAAATGAGTGTTGGAACTCATATGATATGGTTTAACAACGCCTACATACTACAATGAACCCAAACCTAAGTGATTTCGACCCATCGCGACCCATTAAGGTAGCTTATGCTACTTTAACGCGTCGTGCGCGTGAAACGCGTTCTGACCGTCTAACTAGTCCTATGACAAGTGTTATATGCCTAAACATGTTACAAAATCAGTTATGTGACAAAAGTTTAGGTTACATATGCTTAATTACCAATTTTACATGAAAAGGGTATTCTGGTAATTTACCTAAGGCATATAAACTACCTATCATACAACTACTTAAACGAAGCGACCATAGGGTATAACCTCGGAAGGTTATTCCCTACCTACTATGGTCACCTAATGTATTTGGTCGGATCCTAATGATCGACCAAATGGGTCGGGTTCGAGGTATAAGCGATTTATTAGATCGCTTACCCTACGACCCTAGACAACGTGGTAATCAGTAGGCATAGTCCCAAGGGACTATAACCAACGTGATTACACTCACGTTGCGAAGTTCAAACGAACTTCGCATTGACCATAACTGGTCAATGTAGAAAGTCAAACAAAGTTTGACTTTCAGACTCGAAAGACTCGAAAAGCAATAAAAGAACGAAAGAATACTTACGAAGGGTCCCCGAATGCTAATCTCGATCCAAGAATCTCAGGTATGAAACAATGGTTTCAACTTAGAGTTCCTAAGATCAAGATTCTAGTTATTTTAGCAATGGGGGTGAATGGGTATTTATAGGAATACCCGAACCGTTAGGATCGTTTCTAGGAAAACGTGATGCGATCTTGGCCATACACTTAGCACACATGGTATTGTAATACCATGTGCCATCAAAACCAGCCCATAGTATTGTTAAAACATGTGCAAAATTGAATTTGGACCAGATTCAAAGTTTCTACACATAAAGTTTCAAAAATGGCAGATTTGGTCCCTGTAGTGTAATAAGGCCTTTTCCGACGTGTTTAAGGCCCGTTAACCCCATTTAAAAGCTCTAAAATGAAGTTAAAGTAAATGGAACTTAAAATGTTCTCAAAAATATCTCGGATGTCGGTTCGTTTAGCCGTACGGTTGCGTTGTTCGGCTAATTACGACGGAATGCGCATAAGCGCGAAAAACGATCCAAATGACGTGACGAATGGATTTTTCTTATGGCGAACACTAAAATATAATGTAGTCATGCTTACATAAATTTTTTGATGTCCAGATGTATTCAGAACGTAAGTTATGCGCGAAAATGCAAACTTGTGCACTTTTTGACACTTTTAGTCCCTGAATGACACAAAAGTTTATTTTAGCATACCGAACACCTCAAAGCCTATTTCTAAGCTATGTGAAGGGTATTTATGGTATGTTTAACTTATGGTCATGCTCCAGAATGTCTGTTACAGTTCGAATTGGCATACTTTCGCAGTTTGTCAAGTTTAGTCCCTGTAAGCGATTTAACTTGATTTTGCCATACCAAAGCCTTCAAAACTTATTTCTAAGTTATGTAAAGGTTATTTAAGGTATGTTAAGCCTATGTCACTATTCCGGAGTGTTTGTTGCATTAAACTGGTTATATTTACGCATCGGTGCGCGTATAACCTTCCAGAAAGCGATTTAGAGTTTGGAATTGAACAATAAATGATATGTGCAAATGATACACATATTTTTTTCAAATCCCAAGTATGAAATATAATATTTTATTGGTTCGGTATTTGTTTGATGGCCGTGGAGGCACAGGTGTTACATAAATTGCCACTAACCATAGGGAATCAACACTTGGCAAGGGATTTGGGAGTGGATAACAACTGTAAACAGCTGTCGATACATCGAATCCGGTCCAGAAAATGCGAAAAATGAGTTTTCTGCATGTTTCTGCCCCAGACTAGGCAGTCGCGTAGCGCGACGGTGAGGGCCTAGGCAGTCGCGCTACGCCACTGACCCCCCAGTTTCAGAAAAGTTTCAAAAGTGGCAGGAATGGTCCCTGCACGTGTTTAAGGCCTTTTTCGATGCGTTTGAACCCCGTTAACCTCATTTCAAGGCTCTAAAATGAAGTTAAAGTATAGGGAACTCAAAACATACTCAAAAATATGCCGGATGATGGTTCGTTTGGTCGTACGAACGCGATGTTCGCTTAATTACGACGGAATGCGCATAAGCGCGAAAAACGAACCAAATGACGCGACGAATGGATTTTTCTTATGGCGAACACTAAAATATAATGTAGTCATGCTTACATAAATTTTTGGATGTCCAGATGTATTCAGAACGTAAGTTATGCGCGAAAATGCAAACTTGTGCACTTTTTGACACTTTTAGTCCCTGAATGACACAAAAGTTTATTTTAGCACACCGAGCCCCTCAAAGCCTATTTCTAAGCTATGTAAAGGATATTTATGGTATGTTTAACTTATGGTCATGTTCCGGAATGTCTGTTACAGTTCAAATTGTCATACTTTCGCAGTTTGTCAACTTTAGTCCCTGTGAGCGATTTAACTTTGATTTCACCACACCAAACCTTCCAAAACTTATATCTAAGTTATGTATAGGTTATTTAAGGTATGTTAAGCCTATTTCACTATTCCGGAGTGTTCGTTGCATTAAACTGGTTATATTTACGCATCAGTGCGTGTATAACCTTCCAGAAAGCGATTTAGAGCTTGAAATCGAACATGAGTTGATATGTGCAAAAGATACACATATTTATACAAGTCCAAAGTATGAAATACAATATTTCATTGGTTCGGTATTTGTTTGATGGCCGTGGAGGCACAGGTGTTACACTCCCTCTCCTTGTTCTCGGCCGTGAGCCACCACAACCGCCACCATCATCATCCAACTTTCTTCATCCATTTCCCATACATACAAAGGTGCTAGAGGGTGTATAAGGAAGCTTGGTGGCTTTGGAGCTTGAAGTACCTCTCTTACTTGCTTTATCCACTCACTTCCTACACTTGAATCATCCCTAGCCTTGAACTAGTGGTAAGATCCTTAAACACTCCATTTTACTTCTATTTTAGTAGGTTAAAAGATGTTACAAGTAACTAATCTTGAAGAACACTAAAGATCATGAGAAGTAAATATGAACATAAGCTTAAAATGTGAAGTAATCTTGATGAATATGAGTTGTTATGCTTATTGATCATTGATTGTTTGTAGAAATGATATTGATCATCATATGATCTTGCTAGATCATGATTGAAAAAATAATCTAGCAAGATGTGAGAATAGAAATTGTTGTAGGATGATGGATCATCCACACATAAAGCATGAACTTGAAGGAAACATAATGTTTTCTTGTAAAGTAATGATCAAAGTATATTGTTAATATTGAAGATCTAAATATTTCGTGGATTATTCTAAAGAAACCAAGCTAAAATATAAGTTTTGTTAAAACTTGGTTCTTGCATAAACAAACATTATTTTTGGTGGTTAAACAAGTGTAGAAACACTTGTGTAACAAGAAAATTTCATAAAGAAACTTTTTTTTTTGGGTAAAGGGTTACCCCGTAAAGATTTTTATAAAACATGATTACAAGTTGTAAACATCTAAATCCTTCAAGAATGAAGTTTTTAAATAAACAACCACACTATAAAGGGTAACTAAACTTACTAAACACACTACCAAGTTACTACAAATTTTCATAAACTTTCAAGTTCATGAAGTGGTAGATTAAGCATGATTTTGGCAAAATTGGTAAGTGTAAGTTGTTTAGAGTTGATTGTAAATTGATTGTGATGATTTTACATAAGAAAATCATATGCTTGAAAGCATGGAAACCTCCATTTTTAGGGGAAACTATGGCAAAATTTTCTAAAAATATAAACACTTAGAAAAATATTTTCAAACAAATATTTGCAAAGTGTATTTTAAATCATAAATTGTTACATAAACTTTGCCATAAATTTTGGTTACAAAAATACAAATATTGGAGGTTGGTTTTATAAATAAAAAGTAACTAAACATGTATTTAGAACATATATATTTAGAAGACACATGTGTGTGATTATTTGTATACTTTGTGTAATAGTTATATTATTTAAGGACTTAAAATAATATAACTCACCAAAAACACCAAGAATTACAATCCAAAATATAACCAAAATCCCAGGGAATAAGCATACAAGTTAGACACAAAATATTGGCGAACCGAAAAAGAAATGTAACTTACAATATATTTCGGAAAATATGTTCACAAAGTATATTTGGGTAAATAATATTTTAGATACAAAGGAATGAAAATATGATTTTCACAATTACTTCAAGAGTATATCATATTTTGACAAGGGAAAATATAGCATTTTTGACAAGTATAAAAATATATATTTCCTTGGAATTATTAGAAGATATATTATTTTTGGGAAAAATATATATTTTCTTGAGTAAACTTGAAATACATTATTTTTGGATAAAAATAAGTTTATAAATATTTTCTAAGTTAGACTTGAAAATATATTATTTTGGAACTACAAATATTTTTGCCAAAAGAAAAATTATAAATAATTTTCTAAGTAACATTCCTTAAAATATATATATTTTGGAAATATATATTGGATCTTTTATTAGAAATAATATTCCGGAAAGTTTAATAATTAATTAAGTATGAGGACACTTAATAAATACAATAAGAATACGTATTCTCGTACGTATAAATACACACCGGAATACGACCCCAAAACATGTCAAAATACACATGTATAAGATACCCCCATCCTTGGGAAGGAAATACAAGTATAAATACTTGGGAAGTATTATTACAAAATTATTGTTTAACAATTATTCCAAAATTTATAAATATAATTTAAGTTAAAATATTAATTATTTTAACAAATAATTATGTGACTTGGAATAATGTCGGAGACACAAAAAGAAACGTAACTCAGAAACGCTAATACTAAGTCAAGGCACGGCCCGTTCGTCTAATAGACATTAGTACGTTGTAGGTAGTCGTGTTCACCGGAGAAGTTCGAGTTACGATTGTTGAAGACGCAAGACTGTGAGTTTCGTGTTCCCCCTTTCTTTTTAACTGTTTTCAGTTTTATAACTTCGGGGGTGAAGTACATGTTACAACTGTTTACAAACATTATTATTTGGTATGGTTAGCTAAGGGAGGGTACACTTAGATCTTGTGAGTGGTGGGTATAACGCTTAAGGCCAACAATCCTCGTTATAGGACCGAGGGACATGAGTGATAGATCTATTTGGGTGTAGCGAGCCCCGCCCATGTTGGACCAGGGTTTGGCCCATGGGTAGACTATGTCTTACAGCCGGAAGCCCGGTGCAACTCTGCTAGGTTTGACCTTTCCTACATCACGTCACACATATCAATGGCCTTGCAAACCATTGGTGATCTCTTTTTTTCCTTGTTGCTTTCATACCGGGATTTACAAGCTTACATACATACTTACAATGGTTTCAAAGGTTTATACATACACACAAACAAACACACGAACTCGCTCAACTTTTGTTGATGTTTTCAAAATACATGTATTTCAAGGAATTAGTAAGTGGATCTGGCGGGCGTTGGAAGTTTCATGTTGCGTTAGGTATAAAGATGTCATCCATGGTTATGAGGTTTGGGTTGAGTGTCTTAATCCTGGACGAGACACGTCTTCCAAACCTTGGTTTTATTTAATATCTTTTGATGAGTCCTTAGTGAACTCGTAACAATTCGTATGGTTTGTAAAACTTGAATTTGAAGTTTATGTTTAAACAATGATGTTGTGATGTTTTCAAACTTATTTAATGGATGACAAATCTATGGTTTTATCATATAGTTGTTGTTATGATTGAATGCAATGGTATTAAGAAAGTCACACTATAATCACGCTTCCGCAAAAGTCAGGGTGTGACAGCTTGGTAGCTTGCTTTTGGTTTTATGTAGGTAGCTTGCTTTTGATGAGAGCACCGCTATTGAGCCTAGCTTGCAAAGCCTTTTGGAGACCACTTTTTGAGTATATGACTATTGTAGACTGATAGGCATTTTGGACAAGGGTGGTGTGACCCTGTAGTCTCTTTTGATGTGATACGATACATTTGTAGAACATGTAACTGTATTTGTGGTCGATGATTAATGAAAGCTCAATCGCAATGTTCTCATTATATACGTTGTTGAATTACACATTGGTGATATGAATGTGATGTTATATGCTTACTTGCGTTGATAAATGCTATTACATACATGTACTACATACTTAACATACTAATTAAGACCAGACCAATACAATCTTCTTTATAGAAGATGCCTCCTCGAAGAAACAATTTGTTGCCCACAACAGAGGCAGAACTGCAAGAAAGGATTTCACAAGCAATCGCACAACATGAGGCCTTGCGCTCTTAACACAGCGTAGGTACCTCATGGAATAACCCACCTCATGGTAATGTTTAAGTCACTTAAGACACATTACGTTACGTTTGGACATTCCATGTGCGTTTGCTAATGCTTTCTGTGAATGATGTTGCTTGTACAGGCTGTACTTACAAGCAGTTCCTTGATTGCAAGCCTCTGAACTTTGATGGCACTGGAGGTGCTGTAGCATTCGTTAGATGGGCTGAGAAAACCGATTCTGTGCTGCGAATGAGCAAGTGTGCGCCAGAGCACCAGGTCACCTACATTTCTGGACTTTTCCTTGACGGAGCTCTATCATGGTGGAACCTTCAGGTTCGGACTCTAGGAGAGGAAGCCACGTATGCTTTGACTTGGGACGAGATGAAAGAACTTATGCGCAAGAAGTACCGTTCAAGGGCTGAGATTCCGAAATTGGAAACCGAGTTTTGGAACCTTAAGATGGATGGTCCAAAGATTGCTGAGTATGTGCAAAGATTTCATAACTTATCTCGCGTAGTTCCTTACATGGTTGAACCGGAGTTCAAGTGAATTGAGC
The DNA here is from genome assembly GCA_030545235.1 of Helianthus tuberosus. Classification (NCBI taxonomy): domain Eukaryota; kingdom Viridiplantae; phylum Streptophyta; class Magnoliopsida; order Asterales; family Asteraceae; genus Helianthus; species Helianthus tuberosus. The sequence continues at coordinate 115,199 of JARYGA010041953.1, forward strand.
GTTTTATTTGGGGATTGGCACCCCAAATCATGAGCATGGTGACTACATCAAAGCCTCCAACGATCACTGAGGCCATTGATCTGAGTGTGGCATTGATTGAAGAAGCAGTTAGTCTGAACAAGTTCTCAATCTCTGATGGAAAGAAAAGGGAGACTCATATCGAGTCGTCTGGAGAGAACAAGCAGAAGTTCTCCAACTTCAAGAAGAGTACTCAAGGAAACAATAGTGGTAACAAGAAAAGGGATGTAAACCCACCAGCCGAGGTTAAGACTGGTGTTGCGAGTTCTGAGAACAAGGGGAAAGGATACATGGGCACCTTGCCTAAGTGTGATGTGTGCCAGCTCCATCATGCCGGCCCATGTAGGTATAGAAAGTGTGAATCTTGTGGGAAGAATAGTCATTTTACGGAGACATGCTGGGCCAGTACTGGTCGTGGAAATGGTGGTCAGAGAGGAAATAGTAGTGGAAACGAAAACCGTGGTGGAAACAGTTACGGAAACCGCAATCAAGGAGGAAATGGCGGTAATGGTAATCGTGGTGGTAACCAAGCTGGAAATGGAAACCGCAACCAAAACAACAACTAAGGTGGTACTGGAAACAAGCAAGGTTGCTTTAACTGTGGTGATGTTGGGCATTTCAAGAGAGATTGCCCAAAGATCAACCAAGTTACGGGTACGTTTGTCACACCCCCAAAATACCACTTGCAGAAACATCGCGGGGCGTGCGACGTACCCGGATCTTAGCCACTAATCACATTGAACTCATAAATATTTTTAAATAAACTTTCATTCATTATTATAAAGTGTTACTAAATGTTACATATAATTCATTTACACAGCAGAAGCATAACTCAGTTGTTAAGTGTTTCATAAACGACGCGTACGTAAACCATTAATCTTTGTGTTGCGAATCCATGTATCTCGACCCATGACCACTCCAGCCTTCCAGACAGCAAGTTCCATGATATAACCCTACAGACCTGCAAGCATGCAGACAACTGTGTCAGACGACGCTGGTGAGTTCAAAGTTTTGTTAACACGTTTAGTTACCAGATATGAGAATAAAACGTTTCACTGATTTGATTTGATGTTGTTATTAACTCGATTACCGCATATGGCTACTAGATTTATTTGCCCAACCCCAATGTCTCTATCAAAACATTGGTCAAGTGGTTAAGGTAATTAGTTCACGCCCATCCTCCCCGGTACGGTGTGAGGGTGCCAAACCTAATAGCGCTATCAACTAATAACCCCGTTGCCTCCCCGGCAACTAATCGGTAGATGTAAGGGGTCTTAATGATAGAAATGAGTGTAATAACCAACATCACAATAACCCGACGTTCCTTCCCAGAACAATTACCAGATATCCCTCCCCGGGATGCATGCTTGGAAAAAGAGCAGTGAACTCACCTTAGATTTGCTAGGTATTTAACAAGTTACATTACCCATTCCAAGTCGGTCAACCAAACCCTACCATGGTTACCAAAGACAATAAGTATAGTGTTCACACATATCACATAACTATCGCACACGTTGCACAAGTAGCATGCAAGTATGACACACGTACTTATGCGTTATCGTAACTGTTAAACATACAATCCGTTGATCTATAACTTTTATCGTGAATTCATATAACAAGTGTGTGGGTTTCTCATGCAAATCAATCACATAACAGTGCTCGTAACTTCCCAGGTTACATCTTATTACCAGATCACCATATATCACGTAACAAGTACCCAGTTCTCATCTATGCCCACATCCCGTGCATAAGTCTCATATTAACGTTTAACATACGCATGGGTTACCAATGAGATCAGTTGCTTAATAAGTTACTTTATGTATTTACACAGTTTATATTCAATCACAACAATCCACATTTCCTGTGCATATCGCGTAATATCAGTCCCAGTTGCATCAGTTATTAACATTAAACAGTTTACGTTAGACTACTCATAACAGTCTATGCAAGTACCTTATTTCTAAATAGTCTTAACCTCATGCAGCAAGCACAACTATAAGATAACATGCATAACATCTCTCACTGTTTAAGTTAATACTCAACGAAAGACCCAACTTTCGTCGGCTTTATTCATGGCGAAACTACCATAAGTTTCGTCGACTTCAATCATGGCGAAACTACCATAGTTTCGTCGACTTCAATCATGGCGAAAGACCACCTTTCATCATCATCAACCCAACAGTTTCATCATTCATCTAAACCCTAATGTTCATAGTTACCCCATTGTAAATCACAGTCCAATCGATTTCTAAGTTCATCGTACAAGCACGTCTGGTTATGATTGTCAACAGTTTAACATCACTTATCATTATGCAAAACAAAACACACTCAATTACATAAATACAATACCCTAATCTGTCATCATCCATTCAACATCAACACATTGTACATCAGATCATACACCTCAAATCATCATTAGTTTAAACACACCAATTCTAGATCTACAATTCTATGATTACAATGCCATTCCAACGATGATCCTATGATTCTAACACAATAACAGGTAATCATACGATCTGCACAAAAAGAGGATCACAGGGAGTAAAGATCAGGACATACTAACCGAGTGGACAAGATCGGAAATCAAGACGATCAAAGAGCCAAAGACTGCCGTCAGTTCATAGAGAAAGATCTAGGGTTCGTTCATGTTACGTACAATGGTGTGAATACACAGTTATATAACCTAGATGCTTTTGGGCCTCACATGGGCCAAAAGCCCGCTCCGGCGAAAACCCCAACTCGACGAAAGTCCAGGGTTTCGTCAAGCATAAGTGATGGCGAAACATCAATGGGTTGGGTCCATCTTTCGTCAGGCTCACATGCACCATTTGTTTCATCGAGCACTGCTTTTGTTATAAAGGTTTTATTTAAAAGCCCAAACATTAAGTCACCAAATAACTAACTTAAATGAAATCATTTTAAAATAAAACACGCGACATAACGTACAACGAAATATGAAACAGGGATGCAAAACCGATGACGCGTAAAGGAAAAGGTCTTGGAATCTCGGGTTGTCACAACATCCCCAACTTGAATGAAATTTCGTCCCGAAATTTGATAAACAATCCCAGACAAGTGCTCCCAAGCAGCAAGGTGTTAGATCAGGATGACTGTGGATTTTTTTCGGGTACCACATCATCCCCAACTTGAAAGGGAATTTCGTCCCGAAATTCGCCAATGACCACAAAAGTTGGTTCAACCACTTGAACAATTAAGGATATTAGAGCTTTAACAGATCTTTACGTTCCTTCGTGAACTCCGGTACACGTCTTGAGTTTCAACGAACTCTCACGATTGTCATATGACTTATGCTAACGAACCTTGACCTCTTGGTCTATGTTTTCAATAGATTCCCAGATAAATACAACTGGTCCGATAACCTCAGACTATGGTAAAGGTATCACAAGTGTTTCATCGGACAAACAGTGCCTTAAATTCGAGGTATAAATATCATCTTGAACGTTATTCCATTTCGTCAGTTAACTCAAGTTTGTGAGCCATGTCACTGATTCGTTCCAGAGATCCGGATGTCCCAATGCATCGTAAACTAAGCTTGCCATGTTTTCTATAGCGTACCAAACCCTCCCAGGGTAGGACTTTCGATTATAACACGTTCGCCTACAGCGAACTCCCAGTGTTTCCTAAGCTTATAAGCTTTCGTGACAGTCACGCGTTGCCGTCAAACAATTTCCGATCCAAGCAATTTTTAAGAGTTTTGAGTACAAGTCCTGGATCTGTGATTAGGTTGTCACCCACCTTAATCCAACAAGGAGATTAGTGTTATTGTCCATGCGATGCCTCAAACAGAGCTGTATGCATACTTATACGGTAACAGCTGCAGTCCAGCTCTCCCAAAGATAAGTGTCCTTCTCAAATGTTTACTAAATTCGATCACGCACATGCTTGCAACATGTATTCATGTGTCCGGATGGTTCGTTACTCTGCTCGGTTATCCTACAGTGATAAGTAATGCTCATGTCCAGATGTGAGCCAAGGGTGTTGCGTATTGCCCGCCTTAAATCAGGTATAGCTCAAAATCAAAGGTAACAGGAGTTGGCACCTCGTGCCTAAAAGCCGTCTCTCCCAGAGGAATATTCACAAGCTGAGAAGACTGGTCAGTTTCATTGACTGCAAGAAGGTGTGTTGGCTACATGAGGCGATCAACGATCATCCATGTGTTACTGTTTCCGTTTCGAGTTATAAGTAGACTAGTGACAAAATTCATGGCAGTCTGCTCCATCTTCCATATGGGTGTTGCCGGTTTCTGATACTTCGCCTTGACTTTCCCACAAGTTAAACGTCATACACATACATTCCTAGGTGGGTTTTCATGCCCAATCATTAGTACAAGATTTACAGATCCAAACATCTTTCATCAAAACCCAGATGACTAGAATTTCGAAGCCGGTGTGCTTTGCTCAACACAATTCCCTACCGTTGCCGTGAAATGAGATTCACATTCGTTCCATGAGGTAGTGAATATCGTCCGTCTTGCCAAAGTTGTTCCTCCATGCCTCGCATGGACTCAACTTGAAAACTCTCCTCCATTAGTTCTTCAGTTTGAACAGAACGAGTCTGATCAGGTAAGTTAGAGTCGATAGTGAGCTGCAAAGCTCATACACGTTCGAGTTCCACAGTCGTAATCCTCCAAAAGTTCTATCCAGTGATACCATTAACTGATTTTGCTCTTCCGAGACCAGGGTACACGGGAGGCCCTTGTGATCGGTCTAAGTAACGCATTCGGTACCGTCCAAGTAATGCCTCCAAGTAAATCCAAAGACCACGGTTTCCACCGCCGGTTGCGTGTCGTACAGTTCCTCTTGTAACTCCATTACGTAAGTCATCACTCTCTTGTGTTGCGTCAACGTGTAACTGGGACTCTGATTCGAACCATAAGGATATACCACTGAATCACCCGCACCCTCGGGTAAAGATGATGCTCAATGCATTGCAGAGTTAGGATTCGAAAGCTGGAAAGACGTCCTCCTATTCTGTCTTTCACGAACACAGCACCCTGCTGTGCTAGAGAGATTTAAGATGCGCGACCTTCGAAAATCCTGTGATTAATCTGCGATAGTATCAAGCGAGACCAAGAAATTGTTGTATCCTCGAAGGACTCTTTGGTGTCGATCAGTTTCCAACCAAAACGGATCTTAGCGAGATCTAAGTGCATTCCCACTTCGTTGATTATATGACCCAAAAAGGGTACCTCTCGAATCAAGAAGTTACATTTATCAAGACTTCGCGCGGTGTGGCTCCTCCCTCAGGAGCTCTCAAATAAGATACAAAGTTGTCCATGATGTTCTTTTCTCCTGGAAAGGATTCAAAACGTCATCCAATGGCATGGTCGGTTCACATGATCCATAAAGCTGCTGGTGTGATGATTACCCCAAAGGTCATGGAATACAAAGTCGTATGGCCGAATTGCATTTGATAAGCCGCTTTAAGAACATTCTCCCCTTGGACTTCCATCTGATAATAGTTCATTCGTAAATCAATCCTCGAATGAAAGCTCGTCCCTTACAACTAGTCGACAGGTTGTTAATACATGGTCGAGGCAAACGGTTCTCAACTGTTGCCTTGATGAGTTCTCGATAATCAGTACACAGACAAAAAGGCTTATCTTCACGGATATAACTGGGGCTTCCCTAAAACGAAAACTAGGTCCGACAAAACTCTTGTCCAACAGTTCTTGTATTCGGAGCTACCTCTGGCGTGAGATCAACTGAGATTCTGACTAACAGTTGTGGAAGTAAAGCTGAAAGTTCCTTGAATAGCGCACTGTGATGAGTCACAAACAATTGGTGGATCCTCGATCCTATTTTCCTTAGCCTTATCATCAGAAACGGTTGCTAACATAGTGGGGTTATCCCTCTGTAGACGCTTCTGGGCCCTCATAGCTGGAATGGCGCTAACCCTTGCCCCCCTCTGACCCTTTAGAACAGACAACGGTCCTCTACTAGGGAGAAGGATACGCAAGACTACTTTCTTACAGGGTATATCTGCGTGATATCTGGATAACCAATTCACCCTAACTACTGCATCAAAACTAACAAGGGCAGTAGAAGGAAGGTCAACGTCGAACACTTGTCCCACAAGGTCGAGTTTGCATCCCAACAATCATATGAGGTTTCAGTTAACTTGCCATCAGCCGATTCCACAGCAGGTTTGGTTTCAAGAAGCATCAGGGTTAAGCAAAACAGTGACGAAGCAATTAGTTACTAAGGACGTGTAGGCCACCATGTTGTTATAATCCTGGCGTCACCCACGCCAATCCTAAATGCCCTTCACGAGTACCACATCCAGTATTGTTGCTACTGCTACTAGAATTCCCAAAACTATCATTGCTCCCTGGGTTGTTGGCGTCTTGCCTTAACATCGGCCATTCCTTATTGAAGCCACCATCATTTCCATACCGAAAGTCATGATTTGCGAGTACCTTACTGTCATCGTGACTGTTGCTTCTAATGTCGTTGCTCGAAACGAAGTCTTGCGATCTTTCACCAACAATGTCCATCTTTTCACATTCTGTGCCACGTTTAAGGCGCCACTCATTGTGCTGGCAGTTACACATTCCACATCAGGGTCAATTGTCATCACTTATGTCCCGATTGATTCGTAAAAGTCAGCTCCCATAAGTCATTGAATGGGGTTAAGGATTCGTTTGGAGTCAAGTCGCTGATGTTCGTTGCTGGTAACTAGGGTTGTTCAAATGCTGAAGTCGGTAAAGTACTACATTTACCCTCTTGTCCGTCATTCTTACAAGTTGACTGAGTTATACACGATATGTTGCGAGAGTGTTGCAGAAGTGATCACACTTTGGGATTTAAGACGCCAATACGTTAAGTTCCAGGAAATGAAAGAACGTGAGAAGGGTAAAGACTAATCATTGTCGTTGCAACATCCAACTCAGGGATGTTCGTACAAGCACCTAACATTCTACACAGTTCGCTAGGCGTTCAGATGGGTGTTCGGGTGATACTCGATAACATCAAGATTCGAAAGGATTCAGAGAGGAGTGAGAAAATCACGTTCGAGTAGGAGACAATCACTGCTATGACTCCTATAGACTGTTGTGTTTCACATCAACCCAATAACGGAACGGAACCCCTTTTTCACTTGTTAAGCCTCACTGGGACTCGCATGCACCCCACACTATTATTATGTGTGCACCCACAATAATATCGTGATTTGCATGCTCATCACAACTCTCCTAACTCATGCCAAATGGTTCCTCAAACTCGAGTAGCAAACAAAGAGCATCACGAAACGTGAGTCATGAATGTTTAGGGAAATACCACCCTATCAGTCACATAGCACATGCAAGTAATACATGAATTCATACTGTTGTGCTAAACGAATCACATGCAATATCATATGTAAGTGTTCACTAGTTATGCAGTGCAATGAGTATACGAGAGACGAACCTTGCAGTCTGGAGCCGAGTGTCATGGTCGTATTCAGAACTTGTTCGGTTATAGTCTGGTTTTATAAAAACATTTTAAAACCAAGTTCACTATAACCAGTGGCTCTGATACCAAACTGTCACACCCCCAAAATACCACCTGCAGAAACACCGCGGGGCGTGCGACGTACCAGGATCTTAGCCACCAATCACATTGAACTCATAAATATTTTTAAATAAACTTTCATTCATTATCATAAAGTGTTACTAAACGTTACATATAATTCATTTACACAGCGGAAGCATAACTCAGTTGTTAAGTGTTTCATAAACCACGCGTACATAAACCATTAATCTTTGTGTTGCGAATCCATGTATCTCGACCCATGACCACTCCAACCTTCCAGACAACAAGTTCCATGATATAACCCTACGGACCTGCAAGCATGCAGACAAGTGTGTCAGACGTCGCTGGTGAATTCAAAGTTTTGTTAACAAGTTTAGTTACCGGATATGAGTATAAAACGTTTCAATGATTTGTTTTGATGTTGTTATTAACTCGATTACCGCAGATGGCTACTTGATTTATTTGCCCAAACCCCAATGTCTCTATCAAAACATTGGTCAAGTGGTTAAGGTAATTAGTTCACGCCCGTCCTCCCAGGTACGGTGTGAGGGTGCCAAACCTAATTGCGCTATCAACTAATAACCTCGTTGCCTCCCCGTCAACTAATCGGTAGATGTAAGGGGTCTTAATGATAGAAATGAGTATAATAACCAACATCCCAATAACCCGACGTTCCTCCCCGGAATAGTTACCAGATATCCCTCCCTGGGACGCATGCTTGGAAAAAGAGCAGTGAACTCACCTTAGATTTGCTAGGTATTTAACAAGTTACATTACCCGTTCCAAGTTGGTCAACCAAACCCTACCGTGGTTACCAAAGACAATCAGTATAGTGTTCACACATATCACGTAACTATCGCACACGTTGAACAAGTAGCATGCAAGTATGACACACGTACTTATACGTTATCGTAACTGTTAAACATACAATCCGTTGATCTATAACTTTTATCGTGAATTCATATAACAAGTGTGTGGGTTTCTCATGCAAATCAATCACATAACAGTGCTCGTAACTTCCCAGGTTGCATCTTATTACCAGATCACCATATATCACGTAACAAGTACCCAGTTCGCATCTACGCCCACAT